>JAVSBS010019467.1:36877-55149 GCA_033124195.1 Coracias cyanogaster
CTATTCAATTGCTAAGTCTTCAGCCCATCAGTAGCTTGACTTCATTTTCAGTACAACTAATGGGCTATTACAGCCCTTACTGCTTGGGGTGGTGTCTTTTCCACTTCAAACACTACAGGAAAGAGAGGCATCTCAATACAGGCAAGTGAATAATTTCATTTCCCCTAGAAACAACAGTAGTCTGTCTTTCTAAGGATACCCCCACTCTCCCATGCAACAATTATGTATTCTTTCTCATTTCATACCAGCAAGTCAGCTCCTATTTGCAATTTTAATCTTGGTCCCCACTAACTGTATATTAAATTGTCAATAATACATTTCCCTCAGGCTGGTCCTTAAGGATCTACCTAAGGGAGAAGTTTTCTATCAAAATCGTGGAGAACAGTTGTTCTTCCCATCCTTCCTTAGAATTGCTGTGATGCCTCCAAAAACGTTGGTAGTTAAAAAACCCCAATGCTTCTGGCTCAGAAAGTGCCACAAGCTCTCTGAGGCTGGGAGAGCAGTAGTATCTGGCACTATGACTTTGCCCTGGTCCCATACCACGTCTCAGTCATCTGTGTTGCCACTGGTGAAAAGAGGTAACTGGATTAGACAGATCTTTGTTTGGCTCATCTTACATTCCCATGCCACCAGTTCCCTGTAACACTGACCAACACCATGGCGCGGCTTCTTTGCACTACTCCATCTTTTTTCGGTCAGCTTGCTGTTTCCAATGCCAGCCCATAACTTGCTGGTGGCAAGCATGGCCTTTTTTTGCCTTTTTCCAGTTAACAGGCAGCCTAGCTGGGGCTTGCTGTATGCATGGGCTCTGAATTTATGAAAACGAAACACAACAGCAGCTACAAGGTAATTTCTCACAAGGTAATCAGGCTATCTTTGAGGTTATATTTTGACATACGGTCACAATCTTTGCAACCCTCAAACTTTTCAAGAGAACTGGGGAGTCCAGGACTGGGGAATAACAAGTAAAGCCACCCCACCAGCAAATGAGTTGTTCCTGCCACTTTGGTGGCAGAAACTTCCAATCCTGTCCAGATTACCTGAGCAAACCTGCACACCCTTAGTTCTGCCTCTTGAAAAACATTGTTGGAAAATGCCTCAAAATGGAAAGAAGTCTTAGGCATAAACTGGCAGATCCATACTACTTGTATGAAAATGAAGGCTAGAAAAAAATGATAATGTTTGTATTTGGGGAGATATATTAGAGAACAATATTTAACAAACTGGTTAAAATTGTTACTCTGCCATGACATTACTAGTAAACAGCAGGCAGAACTAAGGTTACTTCACTGAACTCTCCTTCACCAAATAAATATTCTTCATTTGTTCAAAGGGTCCTTTGCCTAATGGATATTCAGGCAGATAACTTGGGATTTTTGGATGGTAAACTGTTGTCAGAAACATTTATAAATGCCCTAAACTTCCTATGCCATCAGATCAGGACTCATCAAATTCTCAGGGCTATTCCCTTTATATGCTTATTTTGATTTGAAACTACAGTTGTGCTGTGGCTGACTTATGTAGCTCTCTTAGCTTGCTATTTCTTTACAGCAAATAGAGCTCAAATGGAAAGTGCTTCTCCTTTTGCACCCTAAAATTAATCCTGATAGATGACTATGGCTCATTACAGGTAGTTTAAAAAAAAAGAAACAACAAAGAAAGCCACAACCTTCCCAAGTAAAAATTCAACATTTTTGTTTGTTTGTTTTATTCAGGCAACAAATAAAGATCATTCTATCCTACAGATTACAAACTTGAAAAGCCACTCTAAAATATTCCGTTAAGATCTCGCTTATCATCAGTGTGGAATTCAAATTAGTTTCAAACATACTGAACTGTTACTTTGCAACATATTACTTACCCAGGATTACTTTAATTTTCATCCAGTGCTACTAAAAATTCAGCTCTCCTCCTTTGCTGCATTGTTGTGTACATAATAAGCTTTATGATTTCTTACAGGCACAATCTATTGCTTTTGGTTTGACTTTCAGGTAGTTTTTCCCAAGTCATTTTTCAGTAAATGAAGAAAGCCCAAATACAACAACTTCCCTTATGAGATTTGTCATCTTATTTTATTACAAGACAGGTTACTTGGGTTTTTAAAGATTAATGTATTGAACAGGTCTTTGCAGAGCATACGCTTCCAAATCATTCACCCTCATGTCACCTCTAATATGTCCAATAGCACACTCTTTCAGAATTAAAAACAAAAAAAACCCCAACCAATCAAACAAAACCAAAAACCTATGTAACTTCTCTAAATCATAGATCCAATTTGTGGAGGCTTCTGCAAGTTATTGAAAAAATAGTTTACTTGACCAGGTCAGACTTCATTTGACTTTGTACTTCGACTTTCAAAGTGAAAGATCAAACACTGCTGCAGGGAGATCCACATGGGGAGTCCACATTCATCCCTACCTCAGGCAAGTGTCTCTATGCACACGGGTTTAATGCTGTCTCAGAACTGATATTAGTTTCAAAAGATCAGGATGGCTAATGGCAAGTATTCCACATCCTTCTGTTGCGGGGAAAAATGCTACAGAAAAATGTGGGTGAGTAATGCCATTTAGCGAGGTGGTCAGTAATAAGAAACATGAGTTCCAATCTTAGTAATGCTCCTCATCTAATTTCATTGTACATCAGTTCTTCTAAGCTATAAAGGAAACGTCCCCCCATTGCAATACTGAGGACAACTGCCAATACTTGTAGGATGGTACAGCATCCTTCTATTAATGTGAAAATCATCGTCAAATAAAGCGTGGGGGAACCTCACAATTCCTGGCTGTAGAGCCTGAGCTTCTTTCAACAGCCCGCATTACCTGAATTTGCAAATAAAAATAGTGGTGAAGACGTATCTCCCACGACTACCAAAATAATTTCTAAAAATTAACAAAAATAAATTCAAAGAAGTATTGAACGAAAGAAAACAGCAAAGGTATTTCCAGGAGGCAGAGCTGGGTGCTGAGAGAAGAGTTGAGGGATGATTTCCAGCTTTGTAGAGCTCTGCAAGTGGGTGGTTGTGTTAAATATACTTTACTCCAGCATTTTTAAGCATTCTGAACGCTTCTAACAAAATAGTTGGAAATAAGAACTATCCACAATTGACAGAACAAATGTAAGCAACAGCAACCATACAAGCAATTATGTAAAATGTGTCTAGGGAATTTCCTTCCATCAACTGAGAAAACAACACTGAAGAAAACCATATGGGGATGGAATATAACAAGAAAATACTTTAACTGTTGCATCAATAAAAGCATGAGGATTTTCTATGGGAGCATTCTCATAGATGTCATTCCCTAGAGACGATGCATTTGTTTCCTTTACGACTCGCACAAATACTATTATTTTTATATTCGTATTATTTAAGAGCAGATACAGAAGTGAAAGATAAATTTCCTAATCACATTTAGAAATATTCCAAACATTACTCCTTATGCATTCTGGAAGTGATGCAGCAGAGTATTATCAAGGCAGCTTATTAAAATGAATCGTGTTACTACCTCTCTCCCACTCATGCTAGAAAGTTGGTTTATTATCATGCGGTACTCCAGGAAAATTATTGCTATGTTACAATTTTATTTATAGGCTTTATTTAATAAAATACTACCAAGATAAACAATATTTTCCTCCAAACGTTTAGCCTTAAATTGACCTATAATGAAAGCAAATCCTGCGTAGGATTTCATTTTATGCAATTTGGAGTCTTTTAAGGATTCATCAAAATATCCAATGGTGTTAATGTCTACACTAATTAATCTCGGGAAGGCTTATTGTTTTTTTTCTCCTTGGGTTCATTTGCTGTTACTGCTGCACAGCACTCTCCCCTCTGATGTATAAAATCCAACGGAAAGCAAAGTGACTAGCCAAAAATAAGTTAATTTGGGGGCGTACACTCGTATTTACAGGTGCTGGGTTTTGAATTTTTTCAGTTTGCTGAGCACTTCATTCGAGTTGGCAGATCTGGTGGGTCATATGGTGACAATACACATTCTCTGCAGCATCTGAAATGTCCACTCATTGCATCACACGCTGCTAAAATTAGATATTTGGCAAAGCAGCCCGAGGAACTAAGGGGCTTGATTAAGTTGCCTAATTATAGCTGCCTGGTGCCATCTGAGATGCCCTAGAGTACCCCCGGCAACCACAGAGGCCTGGCAGGTGTCACAGAAAACCTATGGGAGACCTGTGGCCCTCCAAAGCAGGAGCTGTAGGCAAGGAAGGATAACCCCTGTGACATTTCAAATGGCCCAGGGAACTTTTGTTTAGACGCTTTTAGGAACGGAACACTATGTGTTTGCCACTGGGATATTGAAGAAATCAATTCTCCTGTCTTAGTTTGTTCTTGCATCGCGTTTGCTCTCTTTGCAGGTGGGTGCATGAACTCTCAGTGCTGCTCTGTACTGGCTCTCCAAAAAAATACGAAAATAGGTCAGAGCAAGCTTTAATTTGGGGTGGGGGAGCGGGGGGTTGTGGAGAATCTCTTCCAGGGAATGGAAGGAAGTGCTTGCATACTTTCTCCATATTCATCTCCTCAGTGTTTACTCAGAGGAAAAAGAGATCTGCTTAAGGAATTGTGCATTCTAGTTCCTATTGTATCATGGGTTTCCCTTGAAGGTGTCCAAAGCAGAATCCAATCTTGCTTAATTGGTGAAATTTCACATGATCGCGGACTGGGGTTCATAAGGTTTGTGTTTAGGGACTCTTGATGGCATCTCTGAATATTGTAATTCTTCATCCACCTCTCTTTCCTCGCAAGATTGTATAAAAGCGCAATAAAAAATTGCTTTATTCTCCTTTTCCACATTAAGCAGAAAATGGCTTTCTTGAGAGTATGCATTTGCACTGGACTCAAGAAAACAGACCCCTGTGGAGCATGAAATGACACTGGGGTATATATTTTCCTTGACATACTGGGCATTTTTCATCTGTTTGAGGCAGCCCTGAACCATTCCCCCACTTTTTATTTAACAAAGTTATGCAGTACCTTATATCAGCACTCGTTCTTACATTCTACTTAAAAAAGAAAATGAGCACCAACAGTTCAGGGAGACAAATAATGCTTATCATAATAAAAACAATATTGTCTCAAAGAACCAAGCACTATTTGGAAAGTGGTATTAAAAACATACAATGCTTACATAGTTTCTCGATGCCCAAAATTTCACATTTACTCATGAGGGTGTAAAATATTTCCTACAAACCTGCTGAAATTACATGAAATCTAATAGTTTGATGCCCAAGGCAGGACTAATAAACTTTCCCTGCTTCAGCCCAACAATTCTACTGCCTGAATAAGCAATACTCAACAACTACCCGAGCTAAAGTGTCTCCTGAATATCAGATCCCAACAAAATAACTCTCATTGAGGGCAATATTTATTCTGACTGGCATCTATTTCTGTTCAGATCAGCAATTTGCTTTTTTTTCACATCTGAATTGACGTACAAGTGAACGGTCTTATATTTTCACAACAGGGAAACTGCTTCCAAACCCCTCCACTTTCTGCACTAACTTGATCGGTTCAGCTGCACAATAGATTGGTTAAGAGGATTATTAGTGATATGACTAAAGTTCTTCTGCCCACCGTCATTATTAATAGTGCATTCAGAGCAAGAGCTAGAAATAGTATGCTAAAAGAGTAGCTAAAATGGAACAAATATTTAAAACTAGTATGTAGTTAATGAAAAAGTAAATTCATTGAAGTACTTCTCAGTGAGAAATGGAGATTAAAAGCTTGCTGTTGAGCAAATGCCATTGAAGATATTTCAGGAGCCAGTGTAGACTGGCGGTGGCATGAGAGCCATGGCAAGAGTCCCTGGTAGTTGATACAAAGGATAAGATTTGAGTAATTTTAAAATATAGGTTAGCCTAGTAGACAAGATTTTGACCAGATTTTGAAAGAATTACTTTTGGATTAAAAGGACCATGTATTCTTTTATTTATGGCTTTTGTTTCAGCTTTGGTCTTCAATCTGTCATAATGTTACAAAGTATTTTTAATGAATAGAGATGAGAGAGTAGGAGAGAAAATGGAAAAGTTTATGAAATGCCCTCCATTTCCTACACTGTAAAAGAAATGCATACTCTTCCCATTAAAACCCCGTGGCACCCTGGTGTGACTATCACTTCAGTAGTATCTGGCAATGTCACATAGAGTTTCTTGAAAGCTCAGATCTTTTGGCTTCTAAAATAATAACAAATAACCTAACCCAACATTTTTCTGAATCACCGTACTGGGCTGAATACAGAGAGGCAGATTTTTCAAGGGATTTTGTATGTATGACACTAGAGAAATGATGCTGCATCTGAATCACTAATATACATCTGGTGAAAAGGTTCCTTCATGTGCTGTGTGCATGGTTTAAAAGTAAATACACAAAGAATTTGACAATTTTAATCTTCTGTTTATCTCAGTAACTGGACACCGATTCCTTATACTTAGAAAGAGATTCCCTGTCAGCTTTCATGAATTTCTCTCTTGACCCTGAGCAGCGAGAGAAGCAGCCTGAGATATATTGCAAAGCCAAATGTTTAAAGTTTATATCAATATACACATGGGACAAAGGTAATTCAGTCAGTGAAGGAAGAACCCCCTGCTACATTTAATCATGCTCAAGTACATGGGAAAGTGCCCTTATGGCTGTTGTTTCTCCCTGCCTTTTTAACCCAACTGTTGAGAAGCCCTTTTCTTCTCATGAAACACCTTAAACCCACAGCCTAATTAAAGTAGTAAAACACCATTAAACCTGGTGAGCAGACTTATCTCCAGCCAGTACAGTTTGCAATTAGATTTTGGGTGAGGGTAGAGGAAATCAATGTTATGTTCACCCCTTAATGAGAACATAAACACTTCCACATTAAAATGTTATTTTCTTAAAAACCCCACAGGTAGGTGGGGGATTCACTTCACTTGTGAAAGAACAAAACATAGGAAAGAAAATGAGGGGGGTGGGGGAAGCAACAAAAAACTAATTTCCCTCATCTGAAAAATATATTATCCTTTTTCCTCGTGATCTCAAGAAATCCAGAAGGGGACAGAACAAAACAGCACATATATGTGATTAAAGCAACATGGCCAGGGCAAAACTCGGAGAGCCAGTTTGCCTTTTTTTTAGAACTACAGGAGCCAGGCTTGTTTCAGTGTATAAGATCCAACAGATAATCAAGACTTAAGTATATGACAAAGAAGTCCAGGTCGGAATCAAATACACCCTTCAGCTACTTTTGCTCATCAGACCATCAATGATAGAAACAGGGAGGTCTTGGTTGAGGCCAGTGGGACTTCATCACCTCTGGTCATCTGAGAGCTTGTCCGATTGCATTCTCTACACAGAAAGTGCAAGTGTGTACAATGGGATTTTTTAGAGGGAAAAGCAAAAGTGAAATATCTGTGGGAGACGTTCTGCACAGCAATACAGACTCTTACCTCTTCAGACATCCTTGTAGTACACGTTTTGTTGAAGAAACCTTCCCGTCCTCACAAAATTCACGTGCTGTGCAAAGCAAGAAAAAGGCTTCTCCTTCCAGCTATGTAATTTCCCCAGGATGACCCTCAAGTTTCTCCTCCAGTTCCCTGTTTGGACCAGCAAGTCATCCCTATGTGATCACAAGCCCTATTTACTACTGCTTTTGGATTATATTTGAGTCACTTTTGTTTAGTTGGAATTAAGTATTTTCACTTTGGGTGTAGGAAATTGGTTTTATTCCTCCAGGCGTATGATTTTTAAAAACATATAAGGCCAGTTTAAAAAGCATTCCACGAGTGCAAAAGACATCTTTGCTGAGCATGGTTTTTTGTTGGTTTTTTGGGGGGAAAAGGGTGTTGGGTTTTCTGGGACTAGTTTAAATATAGTGAAAACAAAATTCCTTAAGAATGTTACAGGTAACAATCTAAGTTAACTTTTACTGAAAGAGATATTGGGGTTTTTTCCCTTTCTTCTTTTATTTGACAGGTTGTTTATAGACAGTTTAACTGTTTCCTCAAAAGCATAATTTAATTGGCACTTTTCCTTTTGTGTGGGTTTATCATTCCCTTTTCAAAGGAAAAAAAAAACCTCTTTCTTCTCTCCTTTTTTTTTCTTAAATAAGGAAAGATATTTATAATCATGCAAGTTGCTGTACCCAGACAGACCACCACCAATGCAGACAGTCCTAATAGTGTTAACAAGACTAGAAAAAAAGGGGTATGTTCACACAGGACATCTCAAAGTACCAAAATTATACACAGTCCTTCAATTAACTTATTTTAGTCAGTTAACAAGATTTCAATGCAGGTTGCCCTTTAAAAAGCAGTTACTCATGAAGCCATGCAACTTAGCCTTCACAAAAGCACTAACATGCTTGGCTTTCTTTTATTAATGTTATGTGATTTGTTTTTTTCTACTTCACTAACATTTCAAGAGAAACAAAGTGATTGTCATGTGGTACACTCAGTCCTGGAACAGCAGTACAGCTGTTCATTCCCAGACTCTGAGCATTTTTCACATCTACACTGCAGTCTGTTTTTTCTCTGAAGGGAATTATACATCTTACCATAAGCAGATATAGTTTCCATATTCAGTTTGCCTATTGTACAATACTTGGCTGTAAGAACAGCAAATTGAATGGTTTGTACTCCTTCTATTGCCCTTTTTACCTTGAATTAACTCCTCTGGTGAAAGAAAAGAGGATGAAGTGCTGGGTCCTGAGTTGCTGTCCCCAAGCTGGAGTTGACCTGTGAATGAGTCACCACCCAGCAGAATGTTTTGGTTTTCCTACCAGCTTCATGTTCCGGAGGCAGAACCTGGCCCACCTGTGTCTCTGCCCTCACCCAGGTGGTTGTGGTGGTGGGTGAGGCCAGGATTATATTAACCAGGAGCCGATGAGTCAGAGGAGCTTCCTGTTGGGTGTGGCTTCTGTTAGGGCTGGTTGCTCTCTTGGTGGTGTCCTTCCATGTGAAGGGCCCCTGAGGAGCCATCTCCGTTCATTGTGTCCAGCAGGCGATGCTGGCACCACAGTGGGCAGTGGAGGAGCTGGGCCCACAGGAACCTATGGCAGGAGTGTCTGAAGGAAGACTTGTGAGGGGCTGTCGCTGAGTTCAGTGTGGGCCTGTGTGATCAGGGAACTGATGGCAGCATAAAATGATGATGGCTGAACTGGCATAACAGACCCAACCCTTGATACTGCCTTTGATGTGCAGTACCACTGCACACACTACCAGTCACCACAGATTAAGGCCACATAATGAGATTTCTGCATATATGTGCATCTCTGGCTCTGCTTGATTTATTGCCAGTGTGATGTGATGATTTCTGATTATATGCTACTATTTTTAGTAATTTTCTTCCTTTACAAAAGGCAGTAAAGAAGGAAGCCAAGTGATCTGCTTGTACCACTGCTTTTCAGAAAGATACTTATTCTTTTGCCTTAAGATGACTTCATACTAGATATTTTCTCTGTAAAGACTAGTGTGTGAGCCATTGTTTGTTGTAATCCTGAGTTGTTACAGACCAGTTATCCTGCTTGAAATCTGCAGATAGAGGCTAGCAGAAAAAAACCCATATGACTAATTTTTATATATAGGAGTTTCATACTCTGGTTTTCTTGATAACACCTTGAAATTCCAGGGCAGCTTAGAATGGCAAGTTAAGTCTGTGAGCCTGGGATTCTTTGCCAGCACCATTTATTTATTTATCTATTTATTTGCCTCTTGGCAGCACTGAAGTGAAAGAATGCAGTCAGCAAATTTGCATTTCAGTTTTTAAACTTACTAGCCTGGACATTTTAGTTTGTGACAGAGTTTATTGTAAATAGTACATCTCAGTTATTTTAAGATGTCTTTAAAAAGACTAAAAGGGCTATGCTGTTGGGGTTTTTTTTTTTCCCCATTTCTTATCCTGTTAAATATTGAGGTTTATAATGAAGCAAGAGTAATATCTGCAGTATCTGCTTGCAGTAATTGAAATTTGTACTGTTTCTGAGGCTAGAAGTATGAATTTGATTCACATGAATATTCTTCTGCCTTTTGAAGGCTTGCTGATTTTAGTTAGCACCCACAGAGATGTGGAGCTTCATCTTTGTGCAGCATTTGGGTAGGGTTGGCCATGCGCAAAGTTAGATGAGAAATCATGGAATGGTTTGGGTTGGAAGGGACCTCAGTCTAGTCCCAACCCCCTGCCATGGGCAGGGACATCTCCCATTAGACCAGGTTCCTCAAGGCCCCATCCAGCCTGGCCTTGAACACCTCCAGGGGTGGAGCATCCACATCTTCCCTGGGCAACCTGTTCCAGTGTCTCACCAACCTCAGGGTAAAGAATTTCCTTCTAACTTCCAATCTAAATCATACCCTCTTCCACTTTGAACCTATTACCCCTTGTCCTATCACTATATGCTTTTGTGAAGTCCCTCCCCAGCCTTCTTGTAGGTCCCCTTCAGATACTGGAAGGCCACAATAAGGTCTCCCTGGAGCTTTCTTTTCTCAATACAAGAAATGAGTAAACCAGTGGATTATTTTTCCATTATAACTCTTTTCAGTGCTTTTTGTAAATATTACAGACAGAATAGGGAGGTGACTTTCAAGTTAGTCTCCCCTCTGCCTATTTATTTTTAGTTGGCTTTGTCCTCTTCAGGTTACAGAGTACATTCCCACAGCTTCAGTAGGGCCAGGATTGTACCTCCCACCTTCCCCCAGAAGAAATGGAAAGTGTGGATGTTTATTTACTGAGCTGCATTCACTCAACAATACATGCTTTGTTTTAAAGCATAACTGTGTCTGTGAGTCTGCTTAATAAAAAATAATAAATTAAAATTCTTTATTTATACCTGTACTGTTTCTGCCTCTGGAGGCAAGGGTAATACAAGAGTAATGTAAATAGATTATAATAATACAAGAATAATAATACAATAGGAATTGTGTTACGTTTATAATTTTATTACAATTGTTATTGTATTATTATCTTGTATATAAAATACAAGAATAGTAATACAAAGAGTAATACAAATACAAAGAGTTCACAAGAGTAATACAGATGTACCTGAAGTGCCTGTGTTCCCCAAACTGCTGGCACAGCTTAGTTGTGCTGTGTCCAGTTTTGGGTGCCACAATATAAGAAGGACATTGAGGTGCTGGAGTGGGTGCAGAGAAGAGCAACAAAGCTGGTGAGGGGGCTGGAGAATATGTCATATGAGGAGTGCCTGAGGGACCTGGGATTGTTTAGTTTGGAGAAGAGGAGGCTGAGAGGAGACCTCATTGCTCTATCCAGCTACCTAAAAGGAGATTGTAGTGAGGCTGGTGTTGGTCTCTTCTCCCAGGTAACTAACAATAGGGGGAGAGGTAATGGCCTCGAGTTGCCCCCAGAGGAGGTTTAGATTGGCTATCAGGAAGAAGTTCTTCACTGAAAAGGTGGTTAGGCATTGGAACAGACTGCCATCCCTGGAGGTGGACAACCAGCTGAACAGGAGCCAGTGTGTGCTCAGGTGGCCAAGAAGGCCACCAGTATCCTGGCCTGTATCAAAAATAGTGTGTCCAGTAGGAGCAGGCAAGTGATTGTGCCCCTGCACTTGGCCCGCAGCTTGAGTACTGGGTCTGGTTTTCGGTGCTGCAGTATAAGAGAGACGCTGAGGTGCTGGAGCGGGTCCAGAGAAGGGCAACAAAGCTGGTGTGTGGTCTGGAGAACATAGCTTATGAGGAGCTGCTGAGGGACCTTGGGTTGTTTAGTCTAAAGAGAAGGCTGAGGGGAGACCTTGTTGCTCTCTACAACTGCCTGAAAGGAGGTTGTAGGGAGGTGGGTGTTGGTCTCTTCTCCCAACTAACAAGTGATAGGAGGAGAGGAAATGGCCTCAAGTTACCCCAGGGAGGTTTAGATTGGATGTTTGGAAAAATTTATTTACTGAAAGAGTGCTTAGGCATTGGAACAGGCTGCCCAGGGAAGTGATGGATTCTCCATCCCTGGAGGTGTTAAAAAAACATGTAGACATGGCACTTCAGGACGTGGTCTAGTGGTCATGGCTGTGTTGTGTTGACGGTTGGACTTCATGATCTTAGAGGTCTTTTCCAACCTTTAGGAGCAGCTAAAAGATGCTTTAAAGATGGAGAGTAAAGAGCCCTTGAGTCTCTGTCCACAGAGGTCGTTGTTTGATCTCTTCAGCAGACAGGACAGGCTATACTGCGGTACTTTTACCTGAAATGCTGTTCTGCCCTGAGAGTACTTAAAGTAATATTAATTTTTAATATAGTTGTCTTCATGTCTCTTTCTTCTCCAAATGGTTAATTGATTTCTAGTTTTCTGTTTCTTTGATTGCTTTTCGGATGCAAAACAGACAAGACTGACTAAAAAGAATGAGCCATATTTGTAGAAGACATAATCTTTACATCAGTTTCCCCTAAATGAAACCAAAACAGCACTAGCAAATCTAGGAATCCTATTAAAGATGACCTACATAGTGGGAGTAAAACTGGGCTTGTACCTTCTTGTACTTTTATTTACAGAGAAATCTGTGAATATTTTCCTTAAAGTCCATTCATATTTATTGCTGCTAAAAACCTCATTCCTGCCTGGCCTGGATGGCTTGGGTGGGGGACTATGAGCAGGAGGGCATCTCGAGCCAAGAGGGTAGTGAAAGCTGAGCCAGTGCAATGTAATGGCGATTTAGCCCTTGGCTGTAATTAAAAGAGTTTGTCGATAGAGCTTTAGCACAGAGTGGTTCAACCAAAACGCTGTCAGAAGATGGAGATTATACCAGGAAAATAGCTCTTTTGTTGGCATAGCTTCGATCCATCTTCCAAATGGAGCAAGTTAAACTCGTGCTTCTCTTGCTGTGTTGGTTGGGATTTTTTTCACTTTTACTCATTCTGTTATTATTCTGGAAAATGTTTCAAGAAAAAATCTGAAAATTTACAAAGCAGATTGTGTTACAAATTTCTCAAAATCCATACAACAGATTGCTGGATATTTGTGAGTGACTAAGGGATTTCAGTGTTTAATTGACATCTGAGAGAAAAAATGCTTACGTAAAAATTGAAAACCTTTACAATCTTATAATTAAAAGGTAAATGTTTAGCCTCTGAGATGACTCCTTTATAGTGGATGAAAGGTATTGACATTTCTTACATTTCTAGAAAATGCTGCTGGAAAACAACCATACGGGGGAAGAAACTCTGCCTTACTGCAATAAATTTGGGCAGGAAGGAAAAGAAAGTTAAAAGCCCAGTTAAAGATTAAAGGCAGTGCAGAACACCAAGTGCAGGAAAAGGAGACGTGGCTAAAATGCAGTTGATTGTTTCTATAAATACAGACATGTAGGAATGAAGACTGACTCATTGCTCAGAGGAATGTAGTGAGCAGTTTTTAAATCTGCAAGAATAATAAATGATGCAGCCTTTCAGTTTTCTACGAAGAGAAGATCCAGTTCAGTTCACAAACACAGTGATGGCTCCAGTGTCACTGCTGATTGTTCCAGTAAAAGTAATAGGAAATGTGTACGGCGCTTATCCTGAATGCAGTCAAATACCATGCATATTGATTCATGTGCAGGATTTAACAAAATCATCTTACTGTGCATTTAAATGCATTCATTTTCCTGGGAGTCTTATCCAAAAATGATTTTTACCAGAGTCTGTGTCTATTTTAGAGTACGGTGAGGCTTTACTTGTTAAATTAAGATTGCCATGCCCTCTTGATGGGCTTTGTTTGCAGAGAGCAACACTTAGCCCCCTGCAGAGTAGAGAGGAGGCTGAGAGAAGGCTTTTCTTCCCCAGTGTTTATACTTTTAGAAAGAGGAGAGTTCAGCCAGCTGAGGTGGATGTGCTGGAGAATCTGTTAGAACTTGACCTAAGGAGCAATCTGGAAACAGGCAGAGAGGAAGAGAGGCAGGGCCAGCAGCAGAGCACCCTTGTGAGCTTCTCATAGCCTCATTACTATGTTCTGTAAACATCTTAAAGGTAGATTAAAGCCATCTTGGCTTTATTTCCTGCTGTCTCTCTTCCTCTGCAGTTCTGAATCCAGGGCTGCTCCCAACCCTAGTCATGCTCTTGCTGCTCAGCTTTCATTACTGGACTGGTTGGTGCAGATGACTTTGTTGGTTTAGCTTTTTTGGGTGTAGTTGTTTGGAAGTAATGGAACGAGACTTGAATTTTTGGGTTCGTAAGGCCAGGATAAGACTTGTATGCAAGCTAGTGAGATAGCTTTAGTGCCCTCCGCCATTGTAAGCATGGTGGTACTGCGCTTTAGACTTGGTTTGCTGTGGAGAGGATGTATGTGGTTGATAGAGCAAATATTTTCGAAGCCTTACCTTTCCACAAGTTTGTGTCAGGGGTTTTACTTGAACCAGTTCCATTTCTGAGTCCAGAAGTATGGATTATGGATCATTATTGCTTATGGGTATGTGTTATTGTTTTGTGCAGAAAAACTCCTGTGAGCATGGGTAGCACAAGAACCAGGCTTGTTTAAGTATTCTCAGAGATTTGAAGGTGCTGTTCACTTTCCAGGGACTGTGTTTAGTTTAAATATTTCATGAAAGCAACTGTGACAACAGCTTTTATCAAGAGTAATGTGTAATATCAATTCAGTACAGTGAGCTAAACTGAGTATTTTACATTTTACTCTTCATTGATGTACATACTAGTTAGTATCCAGTGCAGAGAATGACTATAGCTCCCAGGACTATTGTACAGAAATAACAACCTGAAATTAAGTATTCTGTTGTCTTTTCATAGTGACATGGGTATACTTGTCAAAGTCTTTCCTTCAGCCCTGTGTTCAGAGCAGCAGTCCACGCTGCAATCTGCATAACTGCCACTTTGCTGTTGCTAATGAGTTAGCTGCAATTATTTCTTTGCTCCCTTCTTTGCCTAGAGCAACTAGCCAGATTTTCTTTCTGGGTGTAAATTTGTTAAATTCTGCTGCAAGTATCATTTCTTCCCTCAGCTTCTGCATACCACAGAGCCCTTCTGGAATCTGCTGGTGGGGCAGGTCACCATCTTTGAGTGCAGAACTTGCTTTTAGCAGCCCAGAATTATGGCTAAATTTTCCAAAAGACTTGCATGTTTCTGCAAAACCCACTCACCATGTGAATTATAGGCAAAGCTCTCCAAAACAGCACAAATAGGAGAATTGATCTGAAGGTTCCTGACATTTGCAATTTGTAAATATATGACCACAGATGTAAAATTTGCCTTCTGTGACATCAGATTAACAGGAATCAAAATTCAGCCTGGCATGAGGAAGAACAGTGTTGCTGAAGGTGATAAGAGTTGTGCTGGTTTACGTAACTCACGTTGTACCATAGTTTATATATTAATTATGCTTTAAATATAGCTAATAATTAATCATATAAAATAGTATCTTCAGCTTGATAAAATGCTATTGTACTAATTACAGTACTTAAAAATTCTTACTTCCTGTTTTGTAATTTATATTCTCTCAGGTTTTTTTATGAGGAGAGGAAGAGGCATATAGGGCAAATGTACTTTACTCCTTATCTGTGCTTCCTCTGTTTTTTACCTATTCAGAAATTTATAGAGTTTGAAGATGCATTGGAGCAGGAGAAGAAGGAACTGCAAATCCAAGTGGAACACCTTGAGTTTCAGACTCGACAGCTGGAGCTGAAGACCAAAAACTACGCAGATCAGAGTAAGTGAAGTTGTACACCAGACACAATTATACACTTTGCCTTCCACATACTTCTACTGCTAGTCTGGAAATATTTTTCATACTCTTTCTTTGTTTTAATGTAATTTATGCAAAGCCTGAAATGTCTGGTTATCCATTACTTCAGTATAAAATTCTGAGCCTCCTAAAGGATGGGCTGTACCCACACTAATACAGTAGAGGCTTCACTGCTTCTCTTGTGTCCAATATGGTCACTGTCTCCAGATGCAAGACATGGGCCACTGGTGAAGCTTTGGAACCTGGTTTCCAGTTTCTTCTTGTCCTTGAATAGAACTTCCCTTTTTTTTTTTTTTTAAAATCACATTTATTTGTTTATTTTTACAAATACTTCCTTAACATATTGTGGTGGTTCAGTCCCTGCTGGGAGCCGAGCCACATGGCCGCTGGTGCTGCCCTCCCACCACCGCCCGTCCGGGGAAGGGAGACAGGGACAACACAAAGCCAGGACTGAGATAAGGAGAATTTAATACAGTAACACACAAGAAGTAATCAGAACAACAACAGCAATAACAACAGTGAGAAAACAAGGTACAAAACAAGGAGTACCAAGCACACAGAGGAGATGGACCGGACCTGGACACACCCGAGTGCCACTTCACCCCATCGCATGGCGCAGAACTGCGCTGGGGACATGACTGCATGGTATGGAATAGCCCAGCTGCCTCCCCCTCAAATGCTGAAAATTAACCCTGTCGTGGCTGAACCAGGATGTTATCCACCCCTTATTCTGTACCGACTACGTCATGCCCAGCAGCCATTTAACAGTCAACAAAACTACAATACAGTTCACTGGCCATTCTCCCCCATAATTAAGTCCCCCTGAGGCACACATTGGACCTCTCCATCCTCCTGCATCACCCACCGGTGTACCTTTTAACAGTTCACTGTACCGTTCAATTTTCCCAGAGGCTGGTGCATGGTAGGGGACGGGATAGATCCACTCGATGCCGTGCTCTTCTGCCCAGATCTCTGAGGTTGTTTCAGAAATGAGTCCCGTTGTCTGACTCAATCCTCTCTGGGGTGCCGTGTCACCACAGGACTTGCCCAGGATGGTGTTCCAGGTGGTGGCGTGGGGCACTGGATACGTTTCCAGCCATCCAGTGGTCGCTTCCATCATGGTCAGCACGTAGTGCTTGCCTTGATGGGTCTGTGGCAGTGTGATGTAGTCAATCTGCCAGGCCTCTCCATATTTATATTTCAACCATTGTCCTCTGAACCACTGGGGCTTTATCTGCTTGGCTTGCTTGATTGCAGCACATATCTCACATTCATGTATGACCTCTGCGATAGCACCTATGGTCAGGTCCACCCCTCGATCTTGAGCCCGTCTATATGTCGCATCCCTTCCTTGGTAACCTGAGGTCTCATGGGCCCACCGGGCAATAAATAATTCACCCTTACACTGCCAGTCCAAATCCACCTGAGCTACTCTAATCTTGGCAGCCTGGTCCACCTGCTGGTTGTTCTGATGTTCTTCAGTGGCCCGACTCTTGGGTACATGGACATCTGTGGTAAACGGACCCATTATTTTGAAATGTCTTTTAAAGTCAGCTAAAAAACTACAACTCCCATGAATCATCAGGGAATCCTCTGGAAATCGGAAATTGGAAGCCAGAAGCTGTGCAGGTGGCAAGGTATAAAAACTCAAAAGAAAAAAAAAACTCTCTCTTTCCGCTGCAACGTGCAGAGAGGAAGGCATCACTGCTGCCAAGTTCCCACCCCCGCCAGGCCATGCGGCCGGGGGGGGAGGAGGGGGGAAAACTGCTGCAGCCACTCTAAGAATCCGGAGAGGAAGGAGGGAGAAGCAGCTGAGAGGGGGAAAAGCAGCCAAACGGAGCCCGCGCAGAAGCCAGACACCCTCCGTGCCACCACTGGCTGCTTCTGGAACTGCGCTAAGTCCAAACGCTGAAAGGTTTGAAGCAGGGGGAGGGGAGAATATGAGCGGCTCTCGCCCTTAAAGAAACCCAATATCCCGCTGCCGGGAAAGCCTCCTGCCGCCAGGAAAGCCGCGGCAAGAGAGGTTACATGAAGCTGCTGCCTCCTGCCACTTAAAGAAACTATGGCAAAAGCCGCCGTTGCGGGAGTGGCACTAAGCCAAGCTGCTGCTTGCCCCGCGTCACTGGCGCTGCTCCAAACTGAGACCCTGTGCCTAAACCAAAACAAATTACAGCAAGAAGCTGTCGCTGGCATTGCCCCAAGCTGGGGGTGCCATGCCAAAGAAACCTGCCGCCCCAAGCTGGGAGCGTTGCATTGAAGAAGCCATGCCACTCCAAACTAGCACTGCACTGAAGAAGCCGCACCATTCCAAACTAGCGCCATACTGAAGAAGCCGCACGCCACTGCCGAGTCGTGAGCTGCGTGCTGCTACTGAAAAAATTGCGGCAAAAAGCCATCTTCATCATCACCGTTGGAGAGAGACTCCGATAGCGCCGAAAAGCTGGCAAGTTGATATCATCATCGGAACCGCCCGAGTCCACCGGCCGAGCGTTGTTGACCATCGCCACCCACTGGAAGAGGGTAGAAACCGACATATACACGCACGCACGCACCACACCACACCAGGTTGACTAAGGGGGAGTGAGTGGGTGGGCGTGGCGTCCTCTGATATCGTAATATCTCCATA
>JAVSBS010019467.1:55249-76051 GCA_033124195.1 Coracias cyanogaster
GCACCACAGTGGGCAGTGGAGGAGCTGGGCCCACAGGAACCTATGGCAGGAGTGTCTGAAAGAAGCCTTCTGAGGGGATGTTGCTGAGTTTCATGTTGGCCTGTGTGACCAGACAGCTGATGGCAGCATAAAGTGATGATGGCTGAACCAGCACAACAGAGGTCAAAAAAGCCATGGCAGAAAATCACTTCATTTTTTTGCATTTCAGAAAAATCAAAATGACCAAATATCTGATTCAGACACCCTCTACTGGAAAGCATCAAGTTTATCTCCCTGCTCTTGAATTAACTGATCATGTGTAGGAGGAAGGAGGGGAAAAAAAAAAAAAAGGCATGAACTTTTAACTACTCGAAAAGACTGGTATCTGTTCTGTAAATCATTGTCTTGCATTTAGGGGGAGAAAAAGATTTGATGATTAAATTATTTATTTCAACAAAGGTGGGTAATATGTATCTGACTTGCCTGTGAAGCAGGAGAAAGTATTATTCAAAATTATGTGGCAACTTCCCTTTAGGATTAGACCAGAATTGATAGGTTTCTCCCAGAAAGGTGCAAGTGTCAAACTTACCAGCAAAATAGAGGCTGCAATTAAAAGACTTAGCTACAATACACACAAACAGTAATCTGACGTATTCTCCCCAGGGAAGAGAGAAGTAGTCTTGAAACTTGAACTAAATACCTTTAAATTAAATCTGTTCACTCTGTGTAATTCTCAAGAAACAAGTATGCTGGGACACAGCTGCTGTGCAGTTGTAAGTGACCACACCTGGAACTTCTGTTAGTTTATCCAGTGCAGAATTTTGTTCTGTAAACATATCTCCTTCATCGTTAACCTATTGAATATCTATTGACTATATTCACTCTGAGCTGAAACCTCTATGTAGTCAGACAGAGTACTTAGTGATGGGCAGGGTTGCTCTTTAAGGAAAGGGTGAGAACTTCCTCTCTTCAGAAACAAATCCTATGCTACATTTTAGAAGTCTTGGCCCCCATTTTCATCACGGTAAAAGATAAAACCAAAAGATTAAATTATCTAAATAATGATGAATCTAGTATGCGTGCTTTAAAATCTACATCCCAATGAACTAGTTGGAGAACCTTCACACATGCTTTTCCTCCTATAGCAATGCCAAGAGATTTTGTCCTTAAAAGACTGAAAAGGCAATTCTATCAAGCTTCATCTATAATTATTTTTTACTTTTCTACTCAAATAAAGTATTAAGATAAACAGCCCGATTTTGTACCAAGCATTGTTCATCATATGCCCTCTTTGATGACACTACAGCTTTCACAATTCTGTGTGGCCTGCATCATGTACTGTATATGGGGGGCAGTGAATTACATTCCTTTCTAAGAAACCATGCCAAATTACAATTTCTTTCCCAGGACTCAGAGGTGAATAATTGTACCTGTCCTCCTTAAGCAGACAAAAGACATTAAGTAGCAGCCAAATAGAAAGAAAGATTTAAAAAGAAAATCACATTATAGTTTGGTAGGAAAACAACTTAATCCAACCTTTCATCCAGCTGTATACAATATGAGGATTTCTTGTAGCGCAGCTTCTGAAGAAAGGGAAGATTTCAAAGACTGCCCTGATAACAAAGCTTTCTAGAAGTTTAAAAGAGCCTACTTTGAAAATAGATCTCCTGACAACCTTCATACTGTTTCATAGAATCATTTAGGTTGGAAAAGACCCTTACGATCATCAAGTCCAACCATATGGAGTTGGTGAGCATGCTGAACATAAAGGCTGAGTTTTGCTCTACTCACTGGAACCGCTTGGCAGAGAGATCTGCTGCAGCTCTGGTTTCATCAGAGCCATGCTGGCAGACATCCAAGGAAGGGTCACCAGGGCAGAAGGACGGAGCCTCAACAGAGCATTTGCCTTTGGTGCCAGGAGATTCCTAGCATCTGACCTTGCCAAAGGGCTTCAAAAAATGAGAAAAAAAGCACAAAAGGTGAAAATACTGTAGAGAATCTCTGCAAAGATCTTTGTGGTATTACCAGGCACTTTCAAGTTTTTTCCCTCTTGCATGGAAGCTGCCTGTATACCCATGGAAGATAGGTAGGTATTTGCATATGAATGGACCAAATGGAAAATATTCTGCTCCTTGTGAGACCTAAAGGTAATCTATTTGGCAAAACCCAGGCAGTCCATCTTGTAGCAATATAGAAGAACACCATGGAAAACTATAGTAAAATATAGGCAGCCCTCAAATAAAATAAAAGCAAAGAAACAAAAGAGTGATGCCTTGTGGGAAGGTGCCCTTGCAGTAAGCATGTCTCTTTTCCCCAAAACCGCAAGTGTCTATATTTAACATTCTTAATGAGAACCTGATATAGCACAGAAGAGATGCACTGGTTAAAATCAAAGAACTTAACTAGCCATACCTGCTTTCAGCTAGAGGCTTTCGTCTTGAGGAAACACCTCCGTCACCTTATAGTTACAGGTTTTAGAATGAAATTAAACACTGCCTAGTTATATAGTTGGAAAAATGCAGAAAAGCAGCCTGGTTTGACAGATAAGGCACCAATTTGGAGTTAAAGAAAACCAAAGCCTACTGCCCTTCTTTTTGTTTGACAGCTGAATTACCTTGGGTGGGATCCCTTCTCTCAGTGCCCTTGCTTCCCTTCCTACTTTCTATCCCATCTAGTTACATGCTTTGGGACAGAGACCTTCTTTTGTAAAAAAAAGAAGTATGTTGGTACAATTCTGAGGTCAATGGAGTCCTTAGCCAGGAAAAAGGCATCAGAAAATTGTGATGACTTGTTCCCTGAGCAGAAAAAAAAACACAACAACAACAACAAAAACCGAAAAAACCCCCCTGATTGTTTGTGGATTTCTGTTTTCCCTCTCAAAATCTGCAGCTCCTTCCTTCATGTGTCCTCTGGCAACACCTTCACACAATGCTCAGTCTCCCCAAAATAGAGTAAGTCCTCCCACAGCAGCCTTCATCTTGAAACTGCCAAAAGTAGATAAATCACTGGAAAACAGGCCCAAGACAGACACACAGATGACATTATTCCCCAAGGTGTTTCTTTTAAAGGAAACCCAGCTACTAAAAGCAACAGCAAACATTTCAATAAAGGTGACAAAGATCAAAATTCAGATTACTTAGCAAATTAACCATGGCCATGCAAGAAACTCTAGGATTTTGATATTTTTTAGATCATGTGCTCTCAACAAAGTGCCTAAGTCACTGGTGGTACATATGCCAGAAACCGGCAAGGGACAAATGATCTTTGGTCAGCATTTGGATTTCCAATAAAGCAACATTTGGAATTTGTTTAAGGGTAAAAACCCTGAAAAAAGAACATTTCAGTTTTTACAAATTGGTATTTCTCACAGACGTGCATTTCTTCCAGCTCCCTTTGTAAATAGAAGCTGCTGTTGACAGTGCTGTTGAATACCATCCCATTTGCAAGACTGGTGTACATAAAACCTTATGGCAGCTCCTTGTTCCTAGCTTTAAGTGCAAAGGAGAGTGTTCACCCCCTATGCCTTCACTAAATTGGGTGGGTTTATATTAAGTCAATACCTTCAAACAAAATTAAAAGAGAAAAACTTCATCAGCAAAATCATTTGAAGCAATATTTGTTCAGACTGGTCCAAAATTCTTTACCTTTGGGGGCTATAATACAACAAGGAGGTCTCCTGAGCGTGTTAATTATTTAAAATGAAAGCGACATACTTGCTGGCCTTTTGAAATAATCAATCTTTCATAGAGTGTCAGATGTCTCCAAAACATATGACAGGTTAGCAGTTAGTGGCACCTACTCTCTAGCCCTAATACCAGGATTTTCTCTGGACCCTGGAGGAATTTATGTATCACCTTTACTAGCAAATCCTAAAGACAACCTGTCTGCCTCACTGAAAATGTAACAGCAAAACTAAATTAGAACAACGGACTTCCTATTTGCTAAATTAAAGCAGAAAACCAAAACCAAAAAGAACATTAGAAGCATGTATATACATATATAGACACAAACATATATGAATGCAGACACAAATAGATGTAGAGATATGTATAGGTAGATACATATCTGTAGCTGTAAATTATAGACATTTACTGAGATCTTTATTTACTGCCTCCTACAAGTCTATTTTACAGTCTAAATTTAGGGAGTTTTATTCTCTTAAAGAAAAAAAAACAAACAGAAAAAAGGCAGCACCAGGGTTTTATTTTTCAAGCCTATTCAAAAATACCTTCTTTCTGTGTGTATCTGGCACTTCAGTATGCGAGAGTGAGAACATAGAATCAGCAAGAAAATTCCTATAGAGTCTGTTTGCAAACCACAGTTCCGATCTCCAAAACAGTTGACCTTATTAGCAATAGAAAGTGGTGAGAAACTTTTCAGCAGTACATATTTAATCAATATGTGGATGTATATCTATACGTATTTTTGTTCATTTCAAAGAATCCAATTATATTCTCCATAAAGAAATATTTCCTATTGAAAATGAACGCAGAAGAGTTATATATAGAGGATTTTTTTTCCCCCAGTATTAACAGTTCAGAAAAAATTATTTTGTCCTGTGTTCAAATTTTCAAATTCAATTTTTTTCTCTTAAAATACAAGCTAGAGACAAATCCATAGAAGAAATTAATAAATATCAAATCTACAAACATCATTGAGTTAATCTGTCAAAAATAAGAGACATAATATATGTGATGTTTAAATGAGTAGTGGACACAGTAAAAATTAACATGAAAACAACATTCAGACAAAAAAAGTCAGAATTCTGAATACAAATACCTCCAAACTCAAATTTAGGTGGAATTTCTGCATTTCCTCCGAGTTTTTGAAAAATATTTGTTGCAAGTCACTTGAAACATTTTGACTTATCAGTGCTCTCTCCACTCTGATTGATCCCTGACATTTCTGACCAGGGAAACTGACTTCAAACTGTAACTGTCACCCACTAAAAGTCCTCCAAAAAGGAAAATCTCACCCGTGTAATCTGAACCACACATGGGCAGGGGCCTTCCACACACTCCACATTTGCCCTCCCAGATCCGCAGCTTTGTACCGTTGCAGGAGCCAAGCAGAGCCATAGACAGCATTTAACACCATTACCACGGCATCATATATAGAGGTAAAACACAGTAAACTACTTCGGCTAAAGTCCTGTATTACTGCTAACTTTTCCCTGCAACCCTTCACAGAAGTTCCGTTTCAAAGCTTAATACACAAAAAAAATACGCTGGATATCTGAAAGGCTGAATGTAAAACACATTCGTGGATATTGTGATTTCTTTCTTTTTTTTTTTTTTTCCTTTTTTTAAAAGGCCTGGCCAAGTTTTAATGGGCTGTCACACACGAATGGTTATGAAAGCACTACAATGAACGGAGCTGATAAGCTGATCTGATCAGAATTAACTGCATGTGATTGCTGATTTGAAAAGCTGCCCTAAAGAGGCAGCATTGAAAGCAATCTCACAAGTCACTGGTACCGTTTGCCTCAGCTATAAGTAAGCACAGATGGTGAGAAAAGTTAATTAAGAGACATATTTGTTTGGGGGTTTGAAATTTCCACCCTCTCCAAAGAAGCCAAGCCACAGTGAAAATGTGTTTTACGTTTGCAGCCTAGTAAGTTCATGTTTTTGAGGCTCTGTTCCTGTAGATGGAGGTAATAGATAAACAGAATAAATAATTGATGTCAGCAGTTAGCATATGGATTTGCACTTGATCACTAAGCTACTCATTGCACCTGATAGCTACAACATCTTTTCAATTAAAATATTCCTTTCTCCACAATTCTTCATTTACTTTCCTCATACCCGGCACAGCTTTCTCCGATACCATAACTGACATCTAGCAACAAAGATGTCATCCTTTTCATTCTCAATTTAATGACTGTCTCTTTCATTTGCTCTCTCACTTCTTGCAGTATTTCATAAGGAACTTATCGGCAATTACAAAAAAAAGCTTCTGGTGATAAACCTTTTTTTTTTTCTCCTGGTTGGGAACTCTCTTCCCTGTCTCTCCCCAGCCCACACTTGAGCTTTCCCTAAATTACTAATGGGCTTCTGAAGCTGGGGCAAACAGCTCTGAAAAGTGATCACCATCTTTAGAGGATCAAAATACATCCATTACACTTTATATACTGAAAAACTGACCAAAGTGTCAGGTAGCAGACATTTTGCTTAACTGCCCTGCAGCAGCGTATATTTCTTTGCACCCATTTCCATTTTCTCTACCTGTGGCTATGACAATGACAATGGCCAGTAGCACCAAAGAAATACTGGCTGCAGAATGGTAGGGATCGATCTCACGTGAAAGGCCTTTGAGGGTAAGAATGGGTTAACTTTAAGGACAGAGAAAACCGAGATTTCAGAACTTCAAGTGAAATCTTAGAGAGACATTTCCAATTCATGCCTACTGTACTATTTATTTCCTTTCCTATCATCGCTGATTATAAGGATGTGCATGTGTAAATGCAAGTTTCTTTGTCTCTAATCAGACCAGCTCTAGTCCATGAATCCACAATCCACTGTTCGTGACATTACAAAATGAATCAGTCAGGAGGCTCAAGTCAGATCAGAAAGTGACAGCTTCTGTTTAAACAGGTATCTTGGAAATTAGTGATGATAGAGGACAGTATTATACCGCATAAGCCTTTAACTCTTAGTACTGTGTCATTCTCTAGAAAGAGGTGCAACAGAATTACTCACTGGAAAGATCCTGGTATAAAAAAAATAATAAAATCGGAGTGTTGAACTGTTCTACTTATATTTCTAGAGAAATAAAGGTCTGTTTTGAATAGGACACCTATGCTATATGCATTGAACACTCTCTGGATTTAAGGAAAATTGCTTCTTAAAACATTGTCATTGCATCACAGAGTATGGTCACATAATCTGTGGTCTGTCTGAAGAACTTGGTATGTATGAATATATTGCTCTGTCAGTCTTATTTCTGTGCTATAGAACCAATTTTGAGTAGGATATTACACTTACAGGAGCGTGCTCCCTAACTGGTTTTGGATTTCAGATTACAGGATCGCATCAGAAGACTAAAGATTGACACCTAAGACCAGCCCTGCACTGAGAATCTTCCTATGTCATTCTGCAAAGATTTTAGCCAAAAACTTGATCTGCATACGTAAATATACACATACAGAAATGAATAGTTAAGCAATTAGATATATATGTGTATATGTACAAATTAATAATTGCATCTCACATTCCCAGGTGGTCCCTAAACATTGTATTATCTAATTACATAAAAATGGCAGATTTTCTAATTTCATAAATGTGTACAAAATAAGTTGTTGAAAAAGACAATCACTGAGAGCTCGGTACAGATGTTAATCCAATTTGTGTGGTAATGATCAAAACAGTCAGTTTACATAAAGCATTAGAGCTGTGCAATATTGCAGTCCTGCAGTTCTATCATCAGCAATGAGGGTTACGTACCTGACACTGGAAATTTTTCCGATGGACTCTGCATAATCATGCTGACAGTAAGTAGGATCTTCCATTAGTGTTGCCCAGAGTGACAGCCTTGCTCCTTTTCTGTCCGAGGATTGTCAGCGGGAAGGTATAAAGGGAACTACAGCTCCTTCTACTGGGTCTTGAGATTCCTAAGATTAAAGATTTGAGATCCTACCACAGCTCAGAGAAGTGAGTGAAAGGTCAGTAGCACCTCATAGAGCTCTGCTTCACTTTTTTTTTAAATTCTGCTTTGCACATTCCCACTAATCGCATAGTTTCAGAAGCAATAATGTATTTAAAGAAGTTAGCAGAAAGAAGTCTGGGGACAGGCGGTTGGAATGGGGACAGAAGTACTGCTAAGCAAACTGATTGTCTGATCCACATATGACATCTCAGATGTAACAGCTTGTAAACATTATGTGTAGAGCTCCAAATAATAACTTTACAGATTTAACCGATCATGCTTTGAAGGCTGTCACTGATCTAGTGGAGCATGACCAAATCCTATTAGAGTGCAGAATAGATTCTAGTGGAAAGCCTTACATATGCTGAGTTGCATATCTAGATAAGGCATGTAAAGGCATCATATATGCTGCAGAGATGTATGCTCATGAAGAAATTAATACATGCAACTAAATTAATCATCCCATGGGCCTACAACAAAGATTTCAAACCCTGCGGGGTAACTCAGTCTGCAAGAGTACTGTGCTTCATCAAAGAGTACAACATTGCCAAATTCCTTCATAAATAAGGACTGACTTCTACCTAAGTGAGCGTGGCAGATATCCATGATTGCTACATGAATATTCAAGAAAGGCATAAGAGACTTCCTTGCAATTTCACCCTGAAATAGTAAAAAGCAGATGAGATCTGGGTTTTTTTGCCCACTTTACCCAGGTACTTCATTAAAATTACAGTACAATCTAGGTAGTCATTTGTTAAGAGTTAATTCAATGGACAAGCTTTCCAAAGATCTACTAAAATTCCATCATTCTTCCAGGAAAATGTGGAGAAAGCGAAATCAATTGAGACTTTGAGACACTGGAAAAAGCATGGGTAGCAAACCACCACAGATGAGAACGTGCTCAAAGAACTTTTCCTATCTTGCCCAGTGGGAATAATCAGAGTTACTGTGACTATTTTTTATCATCCTTTTTATCTTCCTTGCATGAAGAAAATTCAAAAGAAAAGCATGTTAGATGGCTAGTTGTCTCCTCCTATTCTGAGCCCTGTGTGCTGTATTTTTCTGGCTGCAAGCCTCTGCATGTGAATGCCAGGGGAATTTCTAGCTCCTAATATCAAAAACAAGTCATCATATACTTTGTAAGGGCCACCTACCACATCATCACTCATATTAGTATACACAGATCCTACACAGCATCATGCCTCTCTGTATAGCTAAAAGTTAGCATCTTCTTTGTTCAAAAACTGCGCTACACTATTAACTGAGATGATATGCAGTCTTTTTTTTCCCCCTTAGATAACTCCACAAACTGAAAAATTACTCTGTTTAAACAAACTTCCTGCTCTTTTCTAGGGTGAAAAGACTGCTTTTAGTCAACAGTTGTGGCAATATGGAAGAGAGATGCAGAATATGCTCTCAGATAAAATAAAAGCCCCACTTTTGGCTCAGACATATTTCTCAGGACCAGCTAGAGTCATGAGAGTCTCTTAACACTGCACTTTGTATGATATTTTTTCTTTCATTTAGAAAAAAAAATAATTAGGGGGATTTTTTTTTGTTGTTGTTACATTTGGCCCAATTAACATGAATCTTTTTTGTCTCCTTTAGCTTTTCTCCAAACAGAATAGAAATCCAAAGCTTTCCTCTTGGCTCTCTCTCCAGGGACTATTATCTTTAAGTACTCCAAGGCCAGATCCAACTCCCTGACATTTGTCTGCCTCGAACTTGCAAAGCACTCATAAGTTTGTTAACCTCCCAAATGTCGAGAAACTACAGTGATCTTTAGGCATATTCCATGGGGGAGCTTTTGCAGAAGCAGCTTCATGTAGCAGTGAAGCTCATAGCTTGTTCTAGTGAGCCTGTGTCAGATGAGGGCAAATAAAATCCTCTGAAGTATAGTAGCTATCCAGTTGAGCATGTTACACTGGGAAGACTCATTAATAAAGGAGCTCCTCCGTATCCAGCTTTTGTTGTTGTCATTTGCCATGGAAATGTTGGTTGGTGCTCAGATTAAACAAATCTAAGTTAGAAACAGCAATCAGACTTATTCTCACTGTATCATACACACTGCAACAGATATTCAAGCAAATATTAAGGCATTGCTTTCTTTTGGAAACTTGACCCTCATCTGATGCTGCAGGAGGAGGGAGCTGAGTTTGCGGGAGTGCCTTTGCCAGGCCCTGGTTATGGCCTTACCCTCAGAGTGTGCAGAAGTAGGGAAGATAGGGAAGAAATATGTATGTGATCACAGTGGTAGGCGCTACAATGGCAGCTGACCTGTAACAGCTTCTTCACGAGCCTAGGAAATCAGTCCAGTCATCTGCTGAGCAGCACTGCAGCAGAGCTCTTCAGATGAGCAGGTGCCAAGAAATGTGCTGTTTTATAAAGCATTGAACCCAGGAACACTGAGGGAAGGACTAATTGAACCATTTAGTTATTTATCTTGTACTTTTCTACTTGGTTTTGGCATTTCTCGTCTGCACAAAAATTTATGCAACGCTGGCTATTCTGAAATCTCTGCATTCCAGCAATCAGCTAAATCAACTTCCAGATTTAAGCATCATTTCTAAGGACTACATCTTAAAGTGCTCAATGAAAACAAATATTGTACAGATAAAGCAATTCTAGTTGAGGTACCGTCAACTTTAGTCTAAACAAAGGAAAGAGGAACTGTGGAATTAGCCTAAAAATCATTCTTGTGCCTTGACTGACATTTTAATTCATATGGGTACAAAGATGTCTCCATTTTTAAACCATATTATAAGGAGGTAGAGCGTTCTTCATGTATGCTGTTTTGCTTAGTAGAGTCAAAGCTTGACTCACAGAGAAGGAGTTTTTATGCTAAATAATCAAATTTAAGGAGTCGTTAATGACTTGAATACCCATAGTTTAAGTTAAATTAAACTGTACAAAGGACTCTTTTTGAGACATCATTCTAAACAAGGAAAATATCTGTGTCTTTCCAATGCCAAATACCTTTTTTTCTTCACAGCGGTTTTTATCATTTTCAATCACACCATGATGGAATTGAGCAAACAGCAGAATCCCTATAGATGTTTAACTCATTCTGAGATCTCACCACCTCAGAAAAGAGATAAAATTTTACAAATTTATTCCCCTCCTTTATTTCAATTACCATGTTAATGCTTGAGAAAATTCCCAACCCAAACTTCTGTCGAAAAGTCTGTTGGAAGGTAAGTTAGCAGATGTAAATCAAATCACTAAGATCTTGCAATAAGATTGCATAGCACAATTTCCCCTCTGTAGTAAAAGTTGCAATTTCCCCTATTTTCCTACTGGAATTCAATATAGGATGGCACAACTTCACAACATACACATGACAGGATGTTAAGATAGTATGCCTTTTAAGAAGTTCTAACAATATCCAAAGCTAAGTTCAAATCTAAACATTAAAACAACAAAATGTAGAGTGGGAAAAAAGGAAGATTGCTTACACTAATGAGGTCTTCCCCATTTAACTCTCTCAGAGTCTTTCAAAATCAGAAACTAAAAGCATGAAAGGGCTCTGCTCTAAGCAGTCTGCTACACCAATATGACAAAACCTACCATCAGCCTTCACTTGTGACCCTTTCATGGCTGTCAAATTAAAACACACAGCAACCCTGAGTCCCCTTCCCCATTCTTTTTTGCCACTAGTTCAGGCAAATTTCAGAACACCACCAGTCTTCGCTTAGCAGCAAAATTTCATGTTCACTACTGATCACATTAATGATAAAGTAGTGAATATTAAAAAAATCTAATGATGAGAAGAGATGCCTTCCTTACAATTAAAAACCTCTGAAATACAAAGAATAATCCATTAATCTAACAGACACACTAGAAAGGGATGAGAAGCCATCACTGAAACCCAGGCCCCAACAATAATTTCATAAGACGGACTGCTAAATGTACAAAAATACAGGTATTTCTACTGAGCCATAAAACTTCCACAATTGATTATGTCTTAGATACATCTTAGACTCATCCTAATATTTTCTAGAGTTACGGTTAGTACACATGAGCTGTCCTGACTGCCATGGGACACAAAGAGCGCTGGCAAAATGTGCTAAACTTTCAGCCCCTGAGCGCCTCCACCTCCCAGGGAATCATACAGCTCACTCAGATAGCTGCAGAAAATGTTTTAATTAATTACTTACAGCAGGATGTCCAGCACAGTAGGTGTAGCTAGCATGAGACTGGTAGTGCAAGCTTGCTCTTGGAAAGGTGTAGGTATTCCAAGCAGGTTGGCTGCTATTCCACTGGGAGCTAAAGCCAGGGCTCATGGTCACTCTCGATTTACTGTTTTGGTATGTTCTCACTGTGGAGCTGGACTATCAAAAAAGAAAGAAATGCAACGTAAAAATAGCTTTTAGGGTAGAATACAAACAACGCAGCTACATAGCATCATTGCACATACATATACTGACACAGTTTGGAACAAACTTGAGTGTTTCCTGTAAGGAACTAAGAAAAGCAAAAAATTGATTCCCTCAAAGGCATCAGTGAAACAGCTATGTTGTTGTCATACCCAAAAGAAAGACTGATGACTCTCAGACTTCAGGCTGGGATGTAAATTAAATGGGCAATGGAAAAGTGATAGAGATAAGCGGATGTTCTGAAAATGTGTAGAGGGTGCAATCCTGCAAGATGAATAGTTGAAATATCTGTATTTATTTATTAGAATGAACCAAATATTGAAATTTATTGAGCTCCTGATCAGCCATGTCTATTTTACAGTAACTGGCAGTTTGGGGCCAATAATTCGACATATTTCTCAAAGTCTTAAAATCCCATCTCGTGGGTAGGTAAGGCCAAGATGTCACAAAGCTATCCCTACATTTCAAATACATAAACTTCTAAACAGATTATGAAACTTCATGACATTTTTTAATTACTTAAAAACCAAAAGGAAAAAAAAAGAACAAAATCTTTTTATTTTTTACATTAATTCAATAACTTGATCTGAAACTAACCCAGACTATGGACATGTAATTCACTTTCATTCTTTCTGGCTTTCTCTCATTTTATTTTAACTTAATTTTCCGCTTCTAGTCCTCATTTTATAAAAAATATTCCTAACAAATGCTTGCACTGATAGGGGTGCTTTATTAGGGCAGGGAAAGAAAAAATTCAAAAATAGTAGAAGGTACATTAGAAGTGGATGCGTTTTTAGCAGATATTTAGGTTGGTCTTAAAAGACATGCAAATGTAGTTTTTCCTCCATATTTTGTTCTGCATTTGAGTTTGCTTGCTTTATTTTTATTGCCAAAGGTTTTCTCAATATCCCATGCAAGTTTACACCAACTAATTGTAATTATTATAAACCTGAAACTGTTCATTTTAAAGCATCAATTCACAGTGACCTTAGTAACACAGTGAAAGCTTGAGAAATGTGAACACAAATAGTGTTTCTTAGAAATGCTTAAAAATGTCCCTGTTAGTAAATTGATTTCAAAAGCTATATTCAAGAATGACGCTTCATTTATTTTCACCTGCCTTTCAAAGACAACTTTTATACACGAGATATGTAACATTAACCAAATATCCATACGGGCCACCACTGAACAAGGTACGTCACATGGTCCAAGACCATCCTTACCCTTAGGTGCTTACAAGATAAATAAGAAGGTCGGGGAAAGGATGAAAGAGCAGAGTCTAATGCAGAAGCAGAGAAAACAGGACTTTAAGTTTCATTTCAGTTCTTCAGCTTGGTTTCATTTGGAGAGGATTAGCAAAATGGAAGGAAAAAGGAATGGAGAAAAGACATTAAAAAAGGTTGCAAGGACACATTCTTGCTACAAAAATATATATCATGTATGATTCTTGTAATTTTTAATACTGTATTGAGCTGAGCTGGTTGTAGAAACTACAGGCTACATTGGCTGAACATGCCCTCTATTTCATTGAATTTTCAAAACTTTAAGTACACAAAGTTTGCCTCAGTTATCAATTGCTGCATAAACTTGAAGTTCAAGAAAAGGCCAAACGACTTCCTGCATGTGTTTATTTCCTGTGCTGCCGATTAGGAAGCCTGAAAAGAGCAGTTTCCGCTCACCAGTTCTCAATATCTCGGCAGATTTGCCTCCCGCCCCCACCCCTCAGCGCAAGATTCCTGCGGTGTGATTTCTAAAGAGTCAACTTAGGACTAGCCGAACACAAAGCGTATGGCAATCACTAAAACCCACACTAAACTCTCATTAGTCACTGTGTGTGACAAGTGGTTACTTTGTTCTTCCAAAAGGCTTTAGGGGAAAAAAAATCTGCCCCGACAGTTAAAGGGGCTTATTTGAAATAAATCTTTTTGTATTAATTTAAATCGTGACAAACCAAAGGAAAGAGGCTATGGCTACAGCTAGGAAAAAAAAAAAAAAAGGAAGTGTTTTATTTTTTTTTCCTTTTTCCTTCCCCTTTTACCCTCCTTCCCAAAGGAGCAGAAACTGCATTTTCTTTCCTTTGACATATTGCTTATCTTTCAGATCACTCCTCAGAAGACAAATCTCTCTTTCTGGCCTCTGGTAGACTTGCTTCTACATGAAAGATGGCAGAACAAGTAGGTTTTTAACCATAATGTACTTCATGTACATTTCTCCCCTTTATAAACATCAGGTATTCAAGTGTGGCTGCTTATTAATTCCTCCCAAGGAGTTCATCCCTGTCCAAATATTCTGCAAATATTGAGTTGCTGCATCCTAACAATAGCTGCGCTCCTTCCTATTATTTCTGATGAGTCTGCATAGTATGGACCAGTGGAAAATATCTGCGGCTGATGGGATGTGAAGATGCATTGTCAGCTGTGATAATTGTTAACTGATTATTTTCGCTGTGGCAGTGAACTCCGCTACAGGAAGGAGAGACGTGCTATTAGCACTATACAGACACGCACAATACCTATCCTGTATTAGAGAACAGTGGCAAAAATAAGCCTGCTTTTTAAACAGCCTGCCTCAGGTGCTCCACAACCTTCTGTCTGTTGACTTGTTTCATGCTTGTGTGCTACACAAAATGCCTTCCCGTATCCACCACAGTGCTGGAGGCACTGTTCAGCCCCGGCTCTAAATCCAGGCACAGAGACAAGCCCCTCTGCCCGCTTTCTGTGCCTCCTCCCAGCTCGCACCTCATGGCGGGGCGCATTAGAAAGTGTGGCCATTCAGACAGGCAAGGATGCACGGGTGTTCTGACCACGCAGGATGCGGTGGTGGGAAGTGAGGCTCCAGGTACCTCACTCTCCCTTGGGACAGAAGGTGGATGTGAGAGGGAGGTCCCTGTGACGAGAGCCCTCTGCTCTGAATGGCTTTGTAGCCAGGCTACTATTTCTGACCCCATAAAAACTTCTCTCTTCCTGCAAGCTTGCCTCCAAACAAAAAACAAAACTCACCAACCAAAAAAAGAACCCAAATCAAACAAACAAAAACCAAAAACAGCCAAGAAAAAAACCCCCAAAACCAAAAGACACTTCAACGATAATTGGCTTTGAAATCTCACAGCTGTCCAGGTTGTCAGGCACAGAAGAGAGACATCTGCACAGCAAGCCACCAGGTCCCAAGACAGCCTGGTCACCTTGCAGCTCTAGGTGGCTGGGGAGCTAAGACATGAGATCAGGGACCCCAAAAGTTGATGTGTTGAGTTCAAAGTGTCCTCTGAACAACAAAATGCTGCACGTCTCTGCAGCGTTCTCAGCTCAGTGCAGAGGCGCCTGTGGGTAAGATGCTGGGCCAACCGGGAGAGCTAGGAGGCAAAAACGGTGCGCTAGGGGCAGGTGACCTGATGCTTGCAGTGGAGGGTGCAGGTGACCTCTCTGAGGAGAGGCCAGGGGTGCCCCTTTGCCAGACACAGACAATTCCAGCCAGCTCCCACCAACCCACCACAGGACACAGCTGAGTCCCACAGCCACGACGGTGGTGCCTCTCAGAAAATGTATTTAACAAAAGGCAAAATGCTACCTGAGAGTGAGGAAAAAAGTGAGAAAAATCCCTGTGAGCCCCTGAGAGAGTGCAGGAAGAGGGTGAGGAGGCTCCCCTGTGGCACCTGGAGCAGGTACAGGACAGGGTCTGTGGCAGAGGTGGATATGTTGTGAAGGAACTATGGCCTAGGCTGAAAGTGTGAGGAAAAGTGTGAGGAGCAGGAGAGAGAAGCTGTTACTCCCCTTCTCCCGGTGCCGGGTGGGGTGGGGAGTGTGGACAGGCTCAGGAGCAGAGGAATGAAGCTAAGCCTGGGAAAAAGCGGGGAGGGAGGGTGAGTTGTCTTAATTTGTCCTTGCTTCTCACTATTGAAACTCACTTTAACTTGCAATAAATTAGTTTTCCCCAAGTTGAGTCTGGTTTTCCTGTGATGGTAGCTGCTTAAGTGATCTCCCTGTCTCTATCTTGACACACAAGCTCTTCTCCACCTTATTTTCTGCCCCCAGTAAGGGGGGGTAAAAGAGCGGCTGGGTGACTGACTGGCGGCCAGTAAAAGTAAATCCACCACAAACTGCAGCTTTTGTGCCACACGAGCTTTTATTCAGGATTTGAAAAGTGCATCTATTTCCCCCTAATTCTGTTCATTCCTCCAATAAAAGGTATCACCTCTCCTCACAAACCTGTCTTATTTATATCTCTTAACCTGTCAATGGTAGACCACCACTGCCACTCCTGGGACAACCTGATCAGCTTTTCTCAGAAAATTTCTGCAGATTGCAACAAAAAAGGAGTATTGGCCTCCTTGCTATGTTTTGGCAGAAACAATAAATATTACAAAACTAGCGGAATATTTTCTTTTCCTTGAATAACCCACCCCAGTACCTTTATACCCTAAAGGTCTCATGAAGTCTAAAATTGAGATCAGTAAACTTTAAATGTGTAAGCATATTTTAATATATGACCCTCTACTTTCTGTTCCTTAATTTCTCTGGCTTGTAAGTATGGATAATCTTACTTCAAAACTTCATGGCTAATTTTTTCCTCATGTTTGTAGAAGTTTTAATCATTTTTGGACATAAGCATGAGTGAAGTGCCAAGTATTATTAGTTTTATTACTATTTCTTGAGCGTCAGTGTTTTCAGTTCTTAGTCCTTTTAATAGCCAATGTGTGAAGTCTAACAGTGGAAAACATAGAGCACAGTATTTATGGAGCACTTTTTATCTTCATGTTAAATAGTTAAATGCGAATGTTAAATAGTAGCAAAATTTTTAACTGGTGCAACATTTCCAACTTTTAAAGCAGTTTACAGTAGATGTAAGAACTAGCAGCCACTCCTTCTATTTGTATGTGAATACAGCACACCATTTGACTGGGTCATTAAGCAACATAAATAGTTCTGACATAGACTTAGTCTTCATGTCATCAACCCTGTGCTCTCCGCTCTTTTGCAATACAGCAGCATCATGCAGTAAACAGGAAAAATATGTGCTAATTCTGAAATTCTACACTGTGTCAAATGCAAGACTGACTATATCTATCAGACACCCTTCTGCCAACTGTTCCAAAAATGCTGTGATCATTATTGGCTTTGGCAATCTCAAAGAAGAGAGAGGCTCAAATATTCTTCTCTATGTTACCTCTCTACTTGCACTGACTTTAAAAAAAAAAGAAGAAAGTGGGATTAAAGAGGTGTAAATAACATCTGCATTCAGCCTCCTACTACCTCATCTTTTAAAAGCAACTTCCCAGGGCTATGATGTCATTTTCTTAGCCCATACAATTTGAGCTGTCTCCAGTCCCTTGGATTTTGGTTACAGAATGGTCCTGCCTTCAGTTGAGTCTTCTGAGGTTTGTTGTGAAAGGGATTGTGTTTGAAAGGGTATCCACCCTCTTCCCCCTATCCCTTCAAGGGATTTGACATCGCTTATTTTAGATGTCAAAATGATTACAGGAGCTGGGAAAGGCCAAGTAGAGAAACTGCCATTCTGGAGATACTGCTTGCGAGAAGTCTATATGCCTATATTTCGATCAGACTATGATGCAAAACACAGTCCCGTGCTCTTAAAAGTTTGGATGCTTCACAAAATACTACTGTTCCCATAGAAATCAAAGTTTTCCTATAACCTGGAGAAGTCAGAAATGAAAATAGCTGCCCTGGAATATTATTGCATGAGCTAATATGATGCATTTTTTTTCTTGCTCAGAGAAAATATGAAACTGGCAACACAAATCTCAAGTTGGTTCATCACCAAATCCACCTGAGAGGCCTTAAAGATTGTGGTAATTGTGAAATTGAAGAGTGAGGTTGGTTTTTATTCTTTTTGGGTTGTTATGAAGACTAAACATGGAAAATACTGCAGATTTTTTTTTTTTAATAGGAGGAAAGAGGAATTCTTTTTCTGCTACTTTTCCTAACATAATCATTCATTACAGCTTGCAAATCTTTTACAGTTTAGAACCAGATTCCATCTGTTCCGGTAAGAACTGAGCTCTTAATATTTGGCCACTGCAGATTTAGAGTTTTATGAAGTTTGTCTCATAACCTTTATGTAAAAACTTCAGAGACATGATCATATTTAAGAGAAACATTGTTTTTCCAGACATGGGATGGAAACTCAATATGATATACCTGGAAAAACAGGATCAACTGAGAGAAATAGCATTCCACTGGAACTGCAGAAAAATTATTAGGCTATATTTCATATCTCTGCATACATGTAAGGCTATAGCTCATCCAGCAGATCCAAGAGTGCACTGAGCGCTAGCTCACATCATGACAAAACCCAGGGCGTGGAGCCCATCCGCCCCTTCCTGGTAGGTGGGAGAGGAATGCTCTTCACTGAGCAGGCTCCCTGAAGGGGAACCAGGCCTGCAGGACACAACTAGCACTGCTGAAATATTTAGAGTTGGGGCCCAACACAAATGCTAAGTTGAGCGACTTTCTAGGATAGGTCCCAAATTATCTAGGTAACTCTTGAGGAATGTATTCTAGAAAAAGTCTGCTGCTCATTGTTATTTTTCCCCAGAGTCTGCCTTGAAAACAAAATATATATGGTTTTCACACTTTTCTGATGAGAATTGCTGTCACTTCCAGTGACTCAACACTGTAATTCATGTTGTACTTTTAACTGTTACTTGAATCCTAAGAGCATTTTTTTTTTTCCTGGGCAAAGTATGAAACATTGCTCTTGTAGCTACAGAAAGTGAGCAAGGGAGCTGAAAAAAATGAAGGACTTCACAGTTTGAGGAAGAGGTGATGAAGAGCCTGGATTTCTGCCACCTTATCATCAATGTCAGTACCAAGGGGTACTAGTAACAAGAGATAGGCCAGTAACAATTCAGATTAAAGCCTTAAAGTCTCTTGGCTACCTGTGTGTAATATGAAACCACTACTACCTGACAGTTCTCTAGGCAAGAGAACACTTCAGTCAGCTTCAGTCAACTTCTCCACACATGCACCTCTCAAAAAGCCTTTCCACCACCAGTATCTACACAGGCAGGCTCAGTGCAAAGACCAACTGAAAGTCATAAGAAAAGAAATACTCATATGTTTCAAACTGGTTCCTCCAGAAGAAGCAAAGGAATTTTGCAAGCATAAGAGAAACTTCTCTTTGTTTTGTTATCCATGACCTACCGAGCCATAGGGAATGGGGACACTCGGGCTCCTGGACGACTCATTTGTATGTCTTCCTTTCACAGATGGAAAAGTGAAAGGGGACGTTTCAAAGGATTTTTTTTTTTTTTTTGAGGTTAGGTTATTAGTAAAAATTAATCTGGAATTAAAATATATGTTGTTAGATGGGATCGTTACTGGTCTAGTTTAAACCTTTAATTTAGGTTTGAACACAGTGAGCATCTTGACTCCAAGTCCCCTGCTCCTCTCTCCTCCTCCTTCACTCTTAAAGGAGTGAAGGACATACCAAAGTTTCTTCTGTTCCCAATATTATTTAGTCATCTATTGTGAGGAATTTCAGCCATAACAACCTCAGAAGGGCATTGCATATGACCTTGTATTTGTAGGTTATAAAGTAATGGGTCGATAAGTAATTAGGCCTTCTTTCCCCCCTGGAAAATGACATAGTCCAACTGAAGTGCATCTACACCAAAGCACACAACGTGGGCAACAAACAGGAGGAGCTGGAAGCCATCGTACAGCAGGAAGACAATGATACAGTTGCCATCCCATCACCAAAACATTGTGAGAAGATTCACAAAATTGGAGTGCTGCATTGCATGGCTATGAACTCTTCAGAAGGGATAGGCCAGGAAGGAGAGGCAGTGGCAGCAGAGTGGCCCTGTATGTTAGGAAGTGTTTTGCTTGTCTTGAGCTTCATGATGGTGATGATAGGGTTGAGTGTTTATGGGTAAGAATCAGGGGGAAAGCCAACAAGGCAGTTATGGGAGTGTGTTACAGACCGCCCAACCAGGACAGAGAGGTAGATGAAATGTTCTATAAGCATAGACAGATTTTTTTGTACTAGGAGAAGTCCTACAGTCACTACCACTTGTTCTTGTGGGGAACTTCAGCTTATCAGATGTCTGCTGGAAATACAATACAGTAGAGAGGAAACAGTCTAGAAGGCTCCTGGAATGTGTGGAAGATAACTTCCTGACACAGCTGCTGAGAGAGACAACTAGGGAAGGCTCCCTGCTAGACCTGTTGTTTGCGAAAGAAGAAGGACTTGTGGGTTATGTGATGTTTGGAGGCTGTCTTGGGCATAGTGATCACGAAATGGTAGAGTTTTCAATTCTTGGGGAAGTAAGAAGCGGGGGTTAGTAGAACTGCCACCTTGAAGTTCTGGAGGACAGACTTTGACCTGTTTAGGAGATTGCTTGACAGAGTCCCTTGGGAGGCAGTCCTGAAGGGCAAGGGAGCCCAGGAAGGCTGGATGTTCTCCAACAGGGAGATTTTTAAGGCAGAGGAGCAGGCTGTCCTGGTGTACTGTAAGACGAGCTGCTGTGGAAGAAGACTGATCTGGCTAAACTGAGAGCTTTGGTTGGAACTCAGGAAGAAAAGTCTATGTCCTAGGGAGAAGGGGAAGACCATTCAGGAAGACTACAAAGATTTCATGAGTCTATGCAGGGAGAAAATTAGAAAGGCTAAAGCCCAACTAGATCTTAATCTGCTGTAAATTACAAGAAAAAATTTTTCTATAAATGCATTAACAGCAAAAGGAGGACTAAGGAAAATTTCCCTCCTTTATTGGATGTGGGTGGGAAACAGAGTAGCCAAGGATGAGAAAAGGCTGAGGTACTGAATGCCTTCTTTGCCTCTGTCTT
>JAVSBS010019467.1:76711-93742 GCA_033124195.1 Coracias cyanogaster
CTGGACTTTAGTAAAGCTTTTGACACCATTTCCCACAGCATTCTGCTGGAGAAACTGGCTGCTCATGGCTTGGATGGATGCACACTTCACCCAGCTAGATGGCTGAGCCCAAAGAGTTGTGGTGAACGGAATTAAACCCAGTAGGTGGCCAGACACAAGTGGTGTTCCCCAGTTCTCAGTACTGAGGCCTGTTCTCTTTAGTATCTTTTTCAATGATCTGGATGAAGGGATCAAGGGCACCCTCAGTAACCCTTGCAAGATGACACCAAGTTAGAGGGGAGTGTTGATCTGTTTGAAGGTAGGGAAGCTCTACAGAGAGATCTGGACAGGCTGGATTGGTGGTCCAAGGCCAATGGGATGAGGTTCAAGAAGGCCAAGTGCTAGGTCCTGCACTTGGGTAACAATAGCCCCATGCAAAGGTACAGGCTTGGGGAAGAGTGACTAGAAAGCTGCCTGGAGGAGAAGGACCTGCAGGTATTGGTCAACAGGCAGCTGAATGTGAGGCAGCAGTGTGCCCAGGTGGCCAAGAAGGCCAACAGCATCCTGGCTTGTATCAGAAATAGCATGCTCAGCAGGACGAGGGAAGTGATTGTACCCCTGCATTCAGCACTGGTGAGGCTGCACCTCAAACACTGCCTTCAGTTTTGGGCCGCTCACTGCAAGGACATGGAGGTGCTGGAGGATGCCCAAAAAAGGACAACAAAGCTGGTGAAGGGTCTAGAGCACAAGTCTTACGAGGAGCAGCTGAGAGAACTGGGGTTGTTTAGCCTGGAGCTAAGTGGAGACCTTCTTGCCCTCTACCACTACCTGAAAGGAGGTTGTAGTTGGTCTCTTCTCCTAAGCAACAAGCGACAGGACAAGAGGAAACTCAGGTTGCACCAGGGGAGGTTTAGGTTGTAAAGAGAGTTGTAAAGCACTGGAACAGGCTGCCCAGGGAAGCGGTGGAGTCACTATCCCTGGAGGTATTTAAAAGACCTATATATGGGGCTCTTAATGACATATTTAGTGGTGACCTGGCAGTGCTGGGTTAATGGTTGGACTTCGTGATCTTAAAGGTCTCTTCCAAGCAAAACAATTCTGTGATTCTATGATTCTAATTAGTTTCTGAAAATAAAACACATTGGCATCTGTTACGTTTACTCCAGCCTTTTTTTACAACACCGAGGTTACAGTAGTGAAGCATTATGTTAATCCAAGAGACGCATGGTCTGAGTGTTCCCAGTATATTTTGGCAAGATAGCACTGGTTAAGACCCTGCCACAGATGACCCGTATAGTTCTGACTTCTAAAGAAGTCACCCATATAAAAGAATCGCTTAATCCAATACTCCTATGAATGCACATACAGCTCATTTGTACAGAGCCACTGGAGAAAAGGATGTTCTTCCACCGGGATCTGTAGAACACACAAGTCACAGAGGCAATGAACTTAAAGGGAAGGATTTTTGACAGGTAAGAAAATCTAATGGTGAACACTAATCTTAAGGACAGTTGTTGATCACATACAAAATACCTATCTGCTCTTGGCAGATCTCTGGAGTAGTATTTTTACAAGGTCTGAGAATTCCTCTGTCATATACGACAGTTGCCCCTTTTGAAGTGTTTTCTGCAAACTACACAGCAGTACTGGGGACTTGCAGCAAACAGAGGACACAAAGGGATGCTGCAAAAATGGAAAAAAAAATTAAATTGATAAGTGCATTTCCTAGGATCACATTCCCAGGTACAAAAGGGCTCTTGTACTAGTTTTGCTGTAAGTCAACAAATCACTTTTACCAATGTCTTATTTTTTTAGGTCGACCGATGTACCACTGCCTGAAACACAAGTTCAGGAGCTATACTGATTAATGACTAATTTTAGCATTTACCTGTCTGCTAAATTGGGACTTTTAGAGACAGCTAACATCTTCTGTGAAACTCATTATTTTTTGATAGTTTGCGTAGAAAAATAATTATTTCATTAACACTTGATTTCCTTCCCCTTTTACAGTACCCAAAGGCATATTTCACTATATTCTGTAATATCTTAATGTTTTTTCTGATGTATCTGTTTACAGCATGTATATTGAATTACTCCCTGAACAATAAATCAACCACTGTCTTAGATACAAAATGATTTTCCTCACACTAGATCTGCAATATACAACTTTTTGAAGACAATCCCAAGAGTAACAGCTGGCTGACAATTTACGCAGGTCTGCAACATTAACCAGTGAGTGCAATCCAGACTCATATACTAGGGAAGAGGGCTGCTTATGAAGAACCAAAAAATGTCTGTGGCACAACATTGCTTTTGCAATTCTACCAAATGAGAAAAAGTTGGATTACTTTCCTCAACTGCAGTAGGTGAAGCATTGATTCCAGCATCACATGCATATTACAAATGTTCACGTCCACAAAATGCTTACTTTATGGAATGCAATGTGGTTATGAAATGCATTTGGCCACTGGGAAGAATTCTATAAATCCTGCAAAGCTACCCAACGTTCCACTCTAAAGCTAACTCCTGTAGATAGGTCTGCATGGTTTTGTAAACATCACTGTGGGATTAGGACATTCATCAAAGCTGTGATTTCTTTCCCACAATGTTATATCTATTGTATACCAGGAGTTCTGCAGGTGCATGATTTATCCATCCTGTCATTAGCTACAATACTCTGCAAGCAGTTTTTATTTTGTGCGAGAGAAACAAATCCTCCTCCCATAAATTGTTTTACTGCTGATTGGGGAACGGGCTCTTGCTCCCTTGACAATGAAACAGTTTGCTTTCTCTGACCACAGAGTTATAATTTCTAGCATAACAGCCTGAAGCTCAACATCATTTCTTATGGAATTAAGTAATATAGAGTAAAGAGCAATATAGAGTAATATAGAGTAAGTTATAGCTTACTTTTTAAAAATATCACACCTGAACTCTTGTTATCTGTGAAGTGCCAACATACCTGATTGCTTGAGGGACATGACAGACAATGCAGCCCCTAAAGGTCCAACTTAGGGAACGGGAGGAGGAAGCAAATGTCAAATAAATGGAATGGACAAAATTGCCTTTTAAAATGAAAACAAAAACTCAATACGCTTTTTGTTACTGGGATCAGGATTTGCCAAAGATTTCAGGTTGGTTGAAAATGTTCAGTGAACATTTTAAAAGGCAAGGAAGCAAACTGGATATCCAGGAAATCCAGAAATGAAAAGCGATTTCTTACACAGTGAAATGATACTCAGACAGGCCTTTCACTCAACTTAAATATTCATAGAGCCACATATATTGTATATGACACATTTGAATGTGAAAAGGCTAATATCCTCTGGCTTTTCCAGTACTCCACTAATCCATTAGAAATGTAATAGTCAGTCTAACCATTCCATGACTTCAGTAGGAGGTATGAAAAATAAAAGAGAAAGCAGAATGAACTACAAAGAGAAGATGAAAATAAGAAGTAAAATGTATCTAAGACCAGCTCTCAGGGTACTCAAAATCAATTTCAGCTGCCCCAGATATCTGTTCAGTATCAAATACAGAACAGAGGAACATGCACACAGGGCTACAGAGTTGCCTAGAAAAGCTGCTTTTTCTTCCCTTAAGCTTTGGGCACTCATGCTGGAGAAGAGAGAGTGATCATTAATTTATTAAAAGGGATGAGCAAATTGTAACAGAGAATAACTATAAGCTATTTATTTGAATTCCATGTAGCAAAGACTGGTTTTCCAGGATACATCAATACAAGGTTACAGATTTCATTAAAAAAGAAGTAAATGAATAAAGACGTTAAAATTCTCGATATAAAAACCAACAGAAATAACTAAGAGATAGTGTGTTAAGGCACAAGAGTTTATGGGATTTTGCTTTGTTTTTTTTTTTTAGTCCCCTAAAATACTTTCAGGTATCAACAGGAATGCAAACAAGCAACCTTCTCCTTATAGTACCTTTCCTTCAAAATATAAACCACTCCTTTTATTCTTGTCCGCTAATGATCGACAGGTTTGTGGGCTGACTTGCATTTCAGTTACGCCACAAGTGTTTCAGGTTGGCATTTTATAATCCATGAACTGGTGGTAAACAAACCAAAATAAAACAACAAAATGCCGGTGACTCACTTTTTAGTAAGGTTACTGCAGTAAGGAAGACTCATGCAGGTCTGAAAATAGCTTCAGCTTTCACGAAATCACGCTGCTGAGAAAAAATAACCCCAACACATTACACATGGAGGGGCTCAAAGTGGAAAGCAGAGATCTTTTGAATCCTGTTGGAGAGTGCTCAAATAAGAGGAGTCACCAACCCTTGAGAGAGGAAATCCAAGGCAGGCTCCTCAGAGCCTGGCACGTGGAGCTGCACTTCTTCACTTAGGAAATACTGACAGCTAGGGGAATAAATCAGTGCACTGCAGCCTAAGGGATTTTACGGCCCCAGTGCCCAATGGTGTGACAGAGATTCAGATCTTTCCTATTGAAGTTCAACTTTATAAACTTGACAGGCAAAAGAAGGGGAAAAAAAATAAGGAAAGCTCTGCTTTTGTGTTTTCCATGCTGCAAACAAAGCCCCCTTTCGTATTGCCAAATGTTTGTTAAAATATTAAAACCTAGATTTTAAAATATAAGTACAGCAGTCGTGTCCGTGCTGCAAGAACCAGATGAGAGATGAGGAAGAGAGGCGGAGGACAAGAGAGAAGGTGACGAGAAACCACAGCAGGAGGCTCTGAGGATAAACAGATGCTACCCTGTCTCATCTGTGTCTTCTGTTTTGTGTTTTTGCGCCTACTTCTCAAAAGACTAGACATGGAATGAATGCAGATGGAGATTTCTGTCACGTTGTTCTCAGTTGGTTTAAAACCTCCACTTCTCAAATCAAATCCTTTCTAGAGTTGATGTCTGCATTTCCAAAGCCTGAGGATTGATAGAATTTCTCACCACTCTATAAGGACATTGGTCTAAAAATGCTAGAGGATTAACAGCAAATTAAACTAATACAGTTACCACAGAAATCCCTTTAAAAGGCATAGTTTGAATTTAATAAATCTCTGGCAGTAGTCTCTGCAGCTCTGTGCTTAGAATATACATTTCAGGAAAATTTGCCATATAGCATACCCAGTTGTACATTGTCTTTCCTGACACGTGTAGGTGTCATAACCTTACGGCAGTAACAGCAAAAAACAGTAATATTAACAAGATTTGTACAGAAGCTTACAACATTAGTTACCCTATTATCTACCAAACCGGTTCAGAATGACTGGTGGGAATCTCTTTGAAGATTGCTAGAGATATATTTTAAATTGAACAAATAATGTATTTTAAAAACTCTAATCACCTCTATGTAGCTTCACTATTATTTAAGTGAAACTTTTAGTATCTAGTGAAATGTTACGTTGATACTAAGACAGAAAGTTAATGGGTATAGATGTAAAAGAAAAGAATGTCATATACTATACTTCGGGAAAAAAAAGGATGGTCTTTTACCTAAATAGGAAAGCTATTATTTGGAAAATCAAAAATCACCATTAGCTCTGAATCGAGCTTCTTATGTGACTCAAACTTTCCACAACTCTTTCCCAGTCTCTATAACAGAGATTTTACTGCTTCCTCTTTGGCACCCTTTGGGAGATGGCATGGCATCTTTTGTCCGCTCCTACAGAACAGCAATGGCCCAAATCATCAAATCCATCACCAATCAGCAAATCAACTATTTGGTCAATTTTTTTAGTTATTTAATGAGTATGAAAGCTACTATAATCGGCAATACACACAGAGACGCTTCCCGGAATTCACATACGTAACCTGCCCTAGGTTCTCTGGTCCTGCTTGGCAGGGGGGTTGGACTTGATGATCTCCAGAGGTCCCTTCCAACCCCTCACATTCTATGATTCTACATATAACTAAGCATAATTAAGTGAAACAAAGAACACAGGCAGAATACAGAGGATAGTTCCAATGATGTCTAAATCTATTGGCAGAATAATTTTTAAGGAAGCTAAGAGTAGAACCATGAATTAAGTGGATTTAAGAAAGCTAGATCACATATAAAAGCAAAGATTATTTGAGGAGCAAAGTAGATTTTAGGAGCTGAATCATAATAGAGTTTTACTCCATCTCATTTATCCATTTATACACTTATGTATATATTACATGGGAGGAAATGTTGTGAAGCTATTGTTTAATTCATAGAGAATAAAAACCAGACCTTGTTACTCTTTTTTTAAATATTATTTTTAAGATAAATATCTAGAAACATTTATTTCAGAGGAAAAGGCCTTTTTTTTTTTCACTTGACTGTTGCTAAGATTCTATGTAACATAGATGAAGAAAGGCACAGGAAAAAGATTATGTTCTACAGCTTAAATATGGAAGAAAAAAATTATCTTGTATTCTAAAAACTAAATATACTTATGCCTTTAACTCTTTAATTTTAGAAATATCTGTTGTAGACTGTCATCATACTCAAACTGTTTGCAGGTGCTGCAGCACAATGGAATATTCAAAGATAAACCACTGAGTTATTTGATGGTATTGTCAACCTGTTAACAAAATAAAAATCATTAATGGACACTGAACAGATGCTAATAACACCAAGAACTGAGGTTATCAACTGGTTTTACAGCTTTTTCTTTTACTTTGACCTTGATAAAGAAAAATATGTATTTCCTAACTAGACTTTCCTAATCAGAATTGTTAACTTACAGAGATAGATCAAATTTATAGAACACACTTTTTTTTTTTTTTGGCACTGCCTAGAATTCTGCTTTGAGTCAGAAACATTTTAATTCATAACAAACTCTCTAGAGAAATTATAAGTTAATGCAAAACGATTTTATTAGTTTATACAAAACTATTTATACTTTTAAAACTTGTATTTTGGAAGCAGAATATTTTATTATTTGTTTTTGTTGTATCCTCAAATTCAAGAAAAAATACACAGAAATATAGTTGCTAGAAATACAGTAGAAGTCAGTTATAGTAAGACAAATTTTAAGTAATAATTTGATTTTGTGGATCACATCTAGCTGATGAAAGAATAGTAAATATGTTAGACAAAGCAGCAGATACGCTGTTGATTTGTTTCTTTGACATCAGAATCATACAGTTGGAGAAGATTCTGCTAACTATTCATCTGCAAAAAAATTGATAACTTTAGGAAATGTCATTCAGGTGCTGCATGTCAATTTTGTTCTAGATATAAAGGTCCCAGTGCATCAAGATTCTTACGCCTATGCACAGCTGGAAGCACAGGAGGAAGTCTATAGTAGTCTAGAGGATTCATTTTAGTACTAGAATCATACACAAATTTTCACCTAAAAGGCTTAAATATCTAATGGAATTGATCCTCCCCGAAGACCAAGATTTTATTCCTTTGCAGGAACAAAAAGATGGAGACCTAGATAGGAAAGGAGAGATTTTGCTGTTTGTTTTAAAAGGATATAAATCTTCATGATGCAGGCAATAAAAGAAGGCGAGGAAGATTAATACTCTCTGGGCAGCATATTCCACTCTTATTATCTACAGGATATCTTGCACCTTGTTCTGAAGCATTTAGCAATGGCTCATGGAACAAGAGATGTTTAATGGGCTGATATGGCCTTGCTGCATCGATCACTGAGACGCAGGAATCAAAACCAGAGGGTGCATATGGCCCTATTTGATCTTTACCAGAGAATTCCACTATGCTAATCTTTAAAACATACTCTCAGATTATTCATTTCTCTCACTTGTGCATTTCCTTACTTAAAAAGAAATAAATCAATCAATACAGGCATTGTGTAAAATTTCGGAATGTAAGGGAAGTCAATAGTGTTGCTAAGTGCTTGGCAGAACACTGCCTCTGTGCATATTGGGGTTGCAAATTGTAAAAAGCCCTATTGACCTTTTTCTTTTAATACACTCATTTTTTGGAAAAAACCCACACATTCATTATGTCTCCTGCTTCCTGGAGGAAATATTGGTTCAGCTGAGGTCTAGAAACAGAAGAATCAACAACAGTAACGACCAACTGAAGTATTTCACTGTCTTGTTTTTTCCTTCAATATTCTTCTACATAAGCATTCTTCTTACTTCTCCTTACGTGCTATTAGGGAAAAATTATTCAAAAGATGAGTCATCCACTGTACCATTTTAAAAATCCACATTTTTGCTTGAAAAAGGATGACTGAGCAGAATGGAAATGGTTGTGTAATTGGCAATTGAACACTTAAATTTGCCTTTAAAAATTCAAGAATTTGCAGACAAAGTAGCTGTAAGCAGGCAACTTGCACCTAGATTTGAAATTATGACCAGCTTTAGGCTATTCCTTAAAATCTTGGGTCTCTATTTCAGTGTATCCATGTCTGTTCCATTCCTTCCTTCACTTACTCGCCCACACTTCCCATAAAATTTTTTTTCACTTTATTTAGATATCGTTAACAGCTTAAAATTAGTTAATATATTGAAGAATCTCCACCTGAAAATTCTATTAATTGCCTCCAAAAGGAGCACAGACAACTCCACTGATTTTAAGAGCTGATATAAACTTTTCTTTTTTTCTTCTTTTTTTTTCTTTACACTTCAGGGTTGACTGAGAGATGCATAGGTAGATATCCATAAATTTATAACATTCTTGAGAAAAGAGATTGTGGACTTTTTTTTTTTTACTACTAAAGCTTGAATGTCTCAATTGTAAAGTAGTTTCACTAAGGTTCACTTTGCATCATCATTTATTATTATTATTATTAATATTGTTGTTGTTATTATTAAGCAAAACAGTCACAAGTCACAGTCCTGGTTGGAAGGATGAGGGAAGTTAACTCGGGAATAAGAATTCATGCAAAGTCCCAAATTAGGCAGCAGCACTGGGAAAAGAGTTTCAAAGAGAAAGCCATCTGCCATGCACTGTTACACGCTTCATTGTCACTACAAAAGTGCCGCTACTTACTCTCAAATAGGTTCTTGTAAGCATGCTTTATTAACATCTTATAAGAGTTTAGTATTTCCTTAGAAAAAGACCTCTTAACTGCAAATAGAAACACCCAGGGGTAGCCCTCCTTCTGATTAAGTATTGACAACTTTCCCAGTGAATGTAGTAATCTAGGTCTTGCCTTCTTCCCAGTCTATGCAACTTAAAGTCTACAAATCACAACCTGTTTTGTTGTGATTTTTTTCAATTATCAGTGAAGAATGAGGTGATAAGATGAAAAAAATCCACAGATGACTAAACTTGGGTGAAATTTTGAAAATGAGAAGAAAAGAGCTGGGAACATACCCACAGGGACTCTGTTATACAAAAATTATAAAGAGAGAAACACTATGCTTGCTTAACGATATCTAGAAATAACAGTAAGCGATGCTGAGAGCTACACAATCACAGGACACTCTACCTAATGTTAACTATTCAATAGATAAAAACCACTATGGGCCTCTGTGAAAACAAGTACATATCTTCTATGGAATGTTCCCTAAAGGTTATAAAATGGCCAAGTCACTCTGGGAGTGTTATCAACAACACACAAGTTTCTTTCTTTCAGTGTTCCTCAAACTGGGGAGATACAGGAGGAGCTAAGTAGATCTATTCTTCTACTTTTTCTTCTGAGGGACTGCAGTGAAGTATCAGTCTGATGGGAGCAGATGCTAAATCAATTCTTTTTGCCTGTTGTGTCTGAGAGAGAAGGTTGTAGCTGGAGAACACAGTTCAACTGCTAAATTAATATTCACACTGCAGTTCCACATTTCTGCCCCAGAATGAAAAAGGGCAGATCATGTGGAGACAGATTTGGGGGTGAAGACAACCACTGAAAGGAGAACTAAGAGAACTATAGCCATGTTGTATAGTGCTGAGAGTGGAAAGATCACACAATGAAGCACTTTGACTCCTTGCCAGGTATACCCTGTGAAGTGAATTTCAAAATAAAATTTTAAATTACGGATGGATCTTCCAAGCCTTTGCTGGCATGAGCGCTATTGCAGAAAAGCGTTGACACCAGCAATTAGGAATAGCAGAGTTTGAGATATTAGGGGAAACTTGTCAAGCAGAAATTAAAACATCTAAATATTTCTCCCAAATATTCGCTGAAAGAAGACATGGAAATTGCTTTGGCTCTGCTTGTCTTTAAGTTTGCACCTTCTGGATTTTTTTGGAAAATATTCATAGACATTAGTTCAGAATTTCTATAAACATAGTACTAATTCATGTCTTAAAGTATCAGGAACAGAGAGACTAAAGATAGAACTCTTAAAATACAGCATGTGGTGTGCCAGCAACACAGTCCTACAAATTTTATGTTTGTCCTATCTGTCCAAGCAAAACACATTGTGAGCATCTAATCAAAGCTCCTTGAATCCCTCGCTTGATGTTTGCAAGGAATGTAGATGAAGAAGTATTTGCTGAAAGAATTAAGTTGATGGAAAGAAAGCATACACATTTAATGAGTGACAAATAAGGCAAAGTACTGCAGTCCTGTCTTAAAGGAGCCTTATCCCATGTTAGTACTAACTGTTCATGGAAAAAAACCTAAACTAGTAATTAACATTTTAAAACATCACGTAATGTCTGCACAAATGCTAGCAGTACCATCAGAAGTGACTATTGTGATAAAAAGTGTTACGTAATTTTTCCACAGAAGCTTGAAAACTGTTAAAGATACATCGAATAAATGAGTTCCTGGTACTTAATGGAAAATTATGTTTGTCCTAAATACGTATCATTCACCAGCTAATGAGCCTCTTTTAAAGTAGGGCAGAAACAGTTCTACAGCCTCTGACACCGGACTCCAGTGACAGGAACCGTTTGGTACCATTTAACTCTCAACAGAGGATGCAGAAAGTAGTAAATGTAAATGCAAGCAACTGAATTGGCTCCTCCTTCCACAAGGTGAATGAAAAATTGCCATTGGAGCAGTTTAAGGAATGATTTATTTTTTAAAATATCGTCCTAATATACTGTACCCCTCTCACGGCTCCACCAAGCTGCTTGTCACAGTCCCCACCTCCTTAGTCAGGCCTTCTAGGATAAAGAAATGGAAAAAAGGTGTCCAAGCCATGTTCTGATTACCATAAGGTTAAATTCACATAGTTCCAGTTTGCTGCAGCAACTATTTCAGCTCTTCGTAAGTCTCACAGCACACAGACTTTGCCTTTTAATCCTCCTGCTGGGTCTAGCTAAGGACTGAGCCCCATGGCTGAATTTTGAGCATCCTTAAAGTTTGCGCATTGCAAATTTTAACAGATGTCCCTGCTGTGCGGGGAGTTTTGTTTAAAGGTCCATCAGCCTGCAGACTGAAATCTGGAATTCTTTGTTCGCATCCTGCAAAACCAGATCTTTCTGACCAGCCACTGTAAAAATGCAGGGATTTTTCTGAGGCATAAGGAAGATCAATACATTGCATATGTTCCTCCCTCTAAAAAGAGAAGTAGCTGAGACCATATCAAGGTTTGGCAGGACACAATCTGATTTGTTTTAATGTTGCTTCCACAGAATTTGTTGCCTGCTGCAGAAAGGAGATGAATATATGCAAGTATGGCTTTTTTTCTTTAAACCCATATATAAAACTTCAGTCCTCTCTACTTCTGTGGGTGTGGGGAGGGAAGAAGTCACCTCTGCATGGCTAGCTGTGGGATGTGGACCAGGTCGTTGGGCACAGAGTCCAGACTATCATCATTTAGAGGAGGAAGGCACAGAGGCTAGAGCACTGGAATATTTAGCAAAACGATTTAGATATGTTTCCAAAATCAGACCAAAATAAGACAGTACAATGAAATTACAGATGAAATCAGAATGGGAGAGAGATGAGAAACTATGAAGGAATGATAATCAGGAGACAGGAAGAGAAAATAACAGAAAGGGGACAAGTGAAGAGAGAAGGAAAAAGTATTTACTATGCAATTAGATTTCATGCGGGGAAGCACTCAATTCCTTCCTCTGTACAGCTTACAATACCACTTTTCAGAAGAAATTCTCCACACTCCCCTCAGCGTATGACTGGGGAGGATGGGTGGGGGAAGGGCTTCTTCATCCCAGTCAGGCTCCACTACTCTTTTCCAGGTTCTTCCATTACACCACTTCATTTTGGGTTTGGGATGAGAAACTTGCAGGAGTGAATGGAATACTTGTACGTGAGCAGAGCTGACCCCAGCCCTAGGGGCCTTCTGTGCAGGCACTGACAATACCCTTGGGAGAAGAGACTCTAATTTCCTTCCTTGTCTTCCTCAGCCCACTTTCAGCCCAGCAGCTCTATGTCTCTTTACAGAAGTAGCACCTCACTGTCTCTACGCTCTCCAATCACCACCAGCTTTCAGTGGGCCAAATTCCCTCCTGCTTATCCTCTAATAGCATGAGGATATCTCCTCCTCAAAGTTTTTGTTATCCCATTCACAGTTCATCTCCTTGGTGGCCAGCAGTTGAGCCAAAAAGCTTGAGAAGAGACTGTACAGACAGTCAAGAAATATTTTTCGTTTTCTGAACAGTCTCAAGTGTTGTCTACACTTAGGTCAGACCTCCCTAAAAAAGTCCTTACTGCCCTTCCTTTGACTTGTCTACTAAATCATGCAAAACCTCTGCTTTGTAGCCAGTTTCCTTCCTCCTGGATCAGATCCTACACATGCAATGATGTCCGACACAAGCGTTCATGTCTCTTTCTCTTCTCTGTCCAAGATGAGGAATGACATACCTCTAGATGCTGAATGATACAGCAATTTCATAAAATTAACCAGAATTCACAGGTTATGACAATGTCCCCTTACTTGAAACTGGTTGCAAGTGTGTCTGTGCCTTTAGTTCTTTACTATTTTAGAATGGTGCATTTTAACTCCACTTAACAGCCAAAGGAAGCCAAAGAGTGTATCTTCCAGTTATTTCAGAAAACATACAGCAACAGGAAGTAATTTTTTTCAGACAATTATTTTAAATGTTTGCTATTGTTTTATAATCTGGCATCCTGTTCACCAGTTTAGAAGTAATTTATCAGCAGAGGATTCTTTTTCAGATACATTTATATCTTGAAACCTAAGAAAGAGATATTTTTATCTTTAAACCTTTGTAAAGGTACTGGTTATAATAACCACAATGTGGCCACAGCCAGTATTCTCCCTTAGAAGTATCACAAGTTCAATATTTTCTGCATAAAATATTACTTTATTTTTATGGAATGCTTTTGTATCTTATTGGAAATCAGATGACCACGTTCTTTTGATACAGGCAGAATTAGAGGAACAGGTCAAGTCTTCAGCATGGCATTTACAGTTTTTCATGCAGCAGTGAAATGTTTTGTACCTCTTTTCCAGGTTTAGTCTGTCATTTTGTCATCATCTATACCGTCCTCTTGTTCACATTTGAAAGAAATGGAAGTTCTCTGAATTCTTGACATTTCCCCCCTTTTTCCATATTAGACAATTTAATTGTGACTCTTCACATGAGATTCATGTGTATGGTGGTCAAAACTTGTTACAAGACTTCTTAGAAGGTCCTGTCAGTGGTAGACATATTCTCTATTCTTCTGTTTCACGCATCTAGTTAATCTATTTGCTTTTAACTGCTGCTGTTTGCCCAGCAAGATCTTTTACTGCCTGTGACTGCACCTCCTAAACTGACAGTCAGATTGGGCTTGGTGCATTATTAATGGGTGTTCAGTCCTATTGATAGCTAAAGAGCAGTTCAGTGCACTTTCCAAGGCAAGACTCCTCACAGCACAATCTTTAATTCGTTCCATAGTCATTCAAAGCGGCCAAGATCTAGAAGCTGCCATGCAACTCCATTTTCCATTTATACTAGTGGGTGACAGGCATGTTCAATTTTAAAATAAGGAAATGGCTCTCCCCCCGCAAAAAAAAAACCAACAGAACATGCACACAAAAGCAGATGAAGAGAATGCATGCTGAAAACGAAAATTAATTAGCTCCACTCCAGTAGAAGAAACCAACAAATGCTTTCACAACAACAGTGAAAAGCTGACTAGGATCTGAACTTGCTCTCACTAATGTCAGTAACAGTTTGATTCAATGGGAGCAAAGTAAATCCCATTAGAGCCTTTTATAGAAATTTCCTAATAAAAGCAGACACAACAAAGTAAAGGCCCTGTGCAGCCCTCGCTTACACCACAGCCATTGTAAAGTCACACCATCGTAGCTGGGGTCCGCATTCAGACCTGGAGTGATTCAGTCCTACATTCACCACATTGCAAAAAGCTGAAAGGAGATGCTGCAGCGAAATGAGAATTGCAAGTCTCTCCTGGACATGGATTTAATATGTTATTGTTAGGTTTACATAAGATCTGGCTGGGTCCCAAATGTGCATTCCCTGACACTCATACTGCCTGATTTATGCTGTCTTATTTGGCTGGTAAAAGAATCAAATTGGTGACTGCTTTTGAATGAAGGCAATTAGGGTGGTTGATTGGTTTTGTAATTTGGAGAACACCACTCTAGAGTATAAGTCAATTGTGTAGAACTATCCAGGTCTTTAATCACTGGTTTCCCTTTGCAAAGAGCTGATGCTTTACATCATCTGAAATTTATACCAGTTATAATCAATTCCATTCTCCCCGTTACCCCTCTAATTTCTTCCTCTCCTGCCCTGCACCTGGCAAAAACATGACATTTTACCAGAGAAAAAGTTAACTATAGTGTGGCTAATTATACTTCAAAGGTGTATCCAAATTTAATTTACAGGGTCAACTGAGTATGCGGGGGTAATTATCTTTACAAAGCATCTGACAGCTGTTGTGATATAGCAGTCCAACAGTTCCTGCTAGAAATCTGTCAGGAAGCACTTGTTTAAATTTGAGTAAGGTTAAACAACAGACTTCTGTCTGCAAACCCTGGAAAACAACGTCATCAACAAAGACACCAATTTTACTTAAGTCTCTTGAGTACTCCCTGAAAGCCTGGAAATTCTCAATTCGAAGAGTTTTCTTTCTGAATGGATCCTCAAATAGGAAGATCTACAGGTATAATACAAAACCTCAGCTAAGCATAGGAGAGGAAATCATATATAATTTGCCTGTGTATAATAGTAGCATAACTAGCAAACACTTTCTTATTGAAACATACAAGCGCGAGAAATTTCAAAGCTGGGAAGTAAAATTTCACTCAAGACGTGCCTCAAGCAATATTTTATTCTCAACAGTGGGCAGGGAATAAAGTGTACATTCATGGGATAAATATGTAAAAAAAAATAATTCTGAAGAGTTATATGATATTTAATTGGCTTCTAGGCAACATCTATTCCCTCACCGCAATCTGCATTCTGATATTCATTCAGAACAAGGCTACGTTTTGCACAATGGCTTTTGGATAACTAAGTTCCAATGGTCTACTGACAGTCTTCACCACTGATCACTGACCATCATGAAATTATATCAAACATTTAACTGAAATGTCAGTACATCTATACAATCCTATAAGCAGGCGTGAAATCTTGAATTCCACCTCTTAGCAAGTGTTTGTAATAAATAATTTGTGCTTCACTGAAGGCTACCATGAAACCTCTGGTCAGCTCAGAAGAGGCAAGGCAACTTGAAGGCTTTCTAAAATGTGCTGTATCTTCACACGCCTCATAAAAAGTCCTCACTATAACTGTACCCTGAAGCTCTGTACAAAATGACCACCACTGACAAATCACAGTTTGGAGATCGAAAAGTCATATTACTAGTTAATTAAGTAACTGATTAAGTTACATTAGTATTTAATAACATGTAGGGTTATGTATCTTCATACAAATTCCCTGTATACACTCTTAATTTATTATGGTCCTCATTTTCCTGAGATTTTAATAAAGTCTGCCAAATAGAAGGAAACTCTGGTTCCCACACTCAAGTAAGTAGCAGATCTTACTGATTATGAGGCAGCAATAAAATTGTGTCAAAAGGTTGGTACAGCATGGAGCAGATGATGTAAATGTCAGCTGCATGCAGTACTACTTACAGTAGGCAATTTCCATAGCAATTGAAATGATCCTATTCCTTGAAATAAAATACAGAGGAAAGAGAAAAGCCTTGGACTACTGTTCTGTTTCACCACTTCTAAGCAACAAGGAATAACTGAAAATTCATTATCATACTGGGAATATTGGTCTTCTGGTACTGTAAACAGCTGTGACGTTGCTGTGCAATTTAAATACCCTAAGTACCAGCAATCCTGGTTAACAGCGGAGATCCCAGATGACTGGAAACTTGCTGATGTGACACCCATCTGCAAAAAGGGCAGAAAGGAGGATCTAGGGAATTACAGGCCTGTCAGCCTGACCTTGGTACTGGGGAAGATTATGGAGAGGTTCGTCTTGGATGTGCTCATGTGGCAAGTGTGGGACAACCAAGGAACCAGGCCTAGCCAGCATGGGTTCATGAAGGGCAGGTCCTGTTTGACCAACCTGATCTCCTTCTATGATCAGGTGACCCGCCTAGTGGATGAGGGCAAGGCCGTGGATGTGGTCTACCTGGACTTCAGGAAGGCATTTGACACCATCTCCCACAGCATCCTGTTCAACAAGCTGGCAGGTCACAGCGTAGACAGGTGGACTCTTTGCTGCGTTAAAAACTGGCTGGATGGCCAAGCCCAGAGGGTTGTGGTGAATGGAGTTAGATCCAGTTGGCAGCCAGTCACAAGCAGGGTCCCCCAGTGCTCAGTTCTGGGGCAGGTCTTGTTTAATATCTTTATCAACGGCCCGAATGAGGGGATTGAGTGCTCCCTCAGTAAATTTGCAGATGACACAAAATTAAGTGGAAACATTGATCTGCTTGAGGGTAGGAAGGCTCTGCAAAGGGATCTGGACAGGCTGGAGTGATGGGCCAAGGATCACTGTATGAGATTTAACAAGGCCAAGTGCCAGGTCCTGCACTTGGGCCACAACAACTCTATGCAATGCTCCAGGCTTGGGAAAGTCTGTCTGGAAAGCTGGCTGGTGGAGAAGGACCTGTGGGTGCTGGTGGACAGCCGGCTGAACATGAGCCAGCAGTGTGCCCAGGTGGCCAAGAAGGCCAACGGCATCCTGGCGTGCATCAGAAATGGTGTGAGCAGCAGGAGTAGGGAGGTGATTGTGACCCTGGACTCGGCACTCATGAGACCGCACCTTGAGCACTGTGTCCAG
>JAVSBS010019467.1:101801-133772 GCA_033124195.1 Coracias cyanogaster
GGGGGGGGGAGGAGAAATGTTTCACATTTAGCAATCATTTAATAAAATGACTTCTTCAGCATTATACGTTGTCAAGAGACCAAATGCAACAATAGAACCAGACTGGAGGAAAAACTTTCATTAAAGGCAGAAAAATACTCTGAAATTATAATTAGTCAAATCTAAACCTCATAAAACCATGAGAGGACTCTTCGGGTAACAAAAACATTCCCTTAATTTATGTTGATGTGGTATAAAATGCAGAGACATGCTGAAGAATTCAACAAGTTTGACTCTCTTTTTTTCACTCTGACTGATACAATTATTTGGATAAGTGGAGCTGTTATCTCCCCACAGGAAAATCAGATACTTTGCTGGTAAGAGAAAGAGCGCGGAAGTGGAGGCAAGACACAGCTGCTCTTCTACCTCAGTAGTCAGGATCATGCATGTTTAAACAAAACAGAAAAACAAAAACAAAACCTATTTTTCTACTCAAAATCTGACATTTTTTATAAGGCGTTGAATGGGAATTGTTTCCCTTCTTATATGTCATTTAAAAAGAGATGCTGTTGAGAAGTGTCTGGTTTTGGGGCAGAAATAAAGAAATCCGCATCATCAACATTTCACTTTTCAGAAGGGCTCAGAATATCATCAGGTTTTTTAGAGTAAGGCAAACAAAGAAAAGTGAGGTACGTGAGATTGCAAATCTAGCTTTTAAAAAGCTTCACTATGGGAAAGCGGGTGGCTATTTCATGCCAAACCAGAATTCTGTTCCTGGCAAATAGCAGCAGGTTGGAACCGTCCTGTCAGGGTTCACTGGCACAAGGGTCCCCAGGGTCTGAGTCCTGGGCTAGAAAGCGAGATGACCTCCAGAGCGACAGAACTTTACCAATCATTTAATATAGGATATTAATCAAACAGAAAGGGCCCTGTTATACTGTGATGTAACTGCACCTGCAATAGTGCTTGGCTCTGAGCATCTTTTCTCATGAAAACTACATACATGAACCGGAGAAGTTACAATAGTGGTCCGAGATGTGAAACAGCTTCCACTTTGGGAAAGAAACACCACCTGGAAAACAGGCCAATAAAGGTCTATTAAAGAAAACATGAGTGATGTGGAGAAGTGGCAAGGAACACAAGGATGAGGTGTTGCCCAGAGAAGCGACTTGTCAGACTTAAAGCCAACAGAAGAAATAGCTTTTCAGGAAATGCCCAGTTAAGCTGTGCAGCTCACAGCCACCAGATGCTTTGGTAGCCAGAAGTATAAAGAGCTCCAAAAGGGATCACGGAGGACAGATCCAGTAGTTGCTGTGAAGGCTAATAGCCTGGATGCAACCTTGATCGCAGAGCCATTAAGCCATTTATTGCCAGGAACCAGGACGTAAGCAGCACAGCAGGATTGCTCTTGACTAGTGCTTTTCGTATTCAATACCTACTCCAGTTTACAACTGCAATAGCTCTGTATATCCACGAGAAATTCTACCTGGCTCTTGCCCAGCAAAATTTCATCCAGAAAAAAAAAGGTTATGTTCCCATAAATGCTTTGGTTTTGACAAAACTGGCTCTTTCCACCTAGTGAAAATAAATAAATAAGAAAATCTGACCAGTCCTTACACTCCATGTAATGGAACCCAGTGGCAATTTTCTTCTGGGCTGCGTCAAACCTGGAAATGTTCCAGTCAAACCAATGAAGATACTGTAGAGTTCATAAAAGAAGCCACCCACTGAGCCACTCTGTGTACGGGAGCTGCGTATAAGATGAGCACTCAATTATGTCTGCTGCTTATCAAAATGCATTGCGAGTTGATAATTTTAAATAATGAGAAGGAAGGTGCAGCCTTTGTATAAATAGATATTTTAAAGACATTGAATCCAAATTACTAAAAAATGGAAGTCATCCTCTTTGCTTGCCTTACCTTTCCCCTCTGACACAATGGCAAAACAAGCACAACAAAAGAAAGAAAATATACCACATATGAATTCTCTTTCATCATTTTAGGCAAAGTAGTTTAAGTACTATCTCCAGTGCCGTTATCAGCCACAACAGGGATGACCTGCTTACCTGCTTTATTAGAAACAGAGGTAGCTTGCCAACTGAAGGCACGGGGTTTGAGAAATACTAACTATATTAAAAAAAAAAAAAAACCCAAACATCTTTAAACTGCTGGTGCTTTCACGTGGTGACATTGCAAACAGCTCTATATATGCTTAAGTCACTATGCATAAACTCGAATACGTACTTGTTTGATCAATTAGGGAACAATTATAACAATATTATTAATAAATTCGAATACTCGAATACGTACTTGTTTGATCAATTAGGGAACAATTATAACAATATTATTAATAAATTATTACTAATAATAGCAACAAAAACAAAGCAAAGTTTAAAACAAAGTTCTTTCAGAGGAAAAAGAAAACGGCAAAAAGCCTCCTTTAAAAATTACAGATGCCGCAGGGAAAAAAAAGCCCTCCTCTCTCCACTTGGAACAATTCTAAAACAAGAAGAGAAGGCATGAAGGAGGTAGAACAAGGAAAGTCCAAGGGAGAGCACAAATCAAGCAATCAGATCTTTGAGGCACAGTTATTTGTGAAGTTACCATATTGCTTTTTAAAGGATTCTTAAGATCAAAAATATAAGATTTTAAAGGCTTTGAAACCTTATTTATAAAAGGCCTTATTTTTAAAAGTGACTCATCACCTCATTGAACTGAAACACAGATCTGTGTTAAAGATCAAAGAAGATGCATTGCAACCCAAATAGAACTCCAACTAGCAGTTTGTCAGGGTGCTACCTTCAGCATGTTTTTCTGCAAAACTATTAGCAGTCCCTCCCTCAGTGTGCACCATGGTAGGATCAGCAAGAACGTGTCAACGTTAGAGAACATGCTCAACTGCATACCAAATCCTCTTCATATTTTTCTTTCTTTGCACATAATTCTCCTATTTTTAAGGCATTATAAACAAGACCAGAAATCAATGTCAAAGGAAAAGTACTTTGCCTTGCTCTCGAAAACATCCCTGCTTTTATATAAGAAAAATGCCACAAAAATTAGAGAAACTGTAGGACAAAATATCCCATATTTTTCAGAGAAAAATGCTAATTTCCATTCCCAGTTGTGTTGAGGCAGTGCCAATGATTGGCTCCATATGTTTCAGCAATTGGAGCCATATTAACATTCTTACAGTTCTTTTGCTTTCACATGCTTTGTCTTGGTTACGTTGTGCAAACCTGGGAAATGGAGTGTTTCTTAGCACCCTGTCCCCCAAATAAAGACCGATTTGGTTTCCTGACTACAGTCATTTCTCTATTCCACTTGCAACAACAGTGATTTCTCTGGAAAATGCAAGGAGGTAGAAGGAAATCCATCTTTGGCTTCCAAAAGATACTCATTTTTGAGGAAATTATGGTTGACTGCATAGCAACCTGCAAAGATCACTTTTAAAGGAAGAGCGTCCTTGCTTCTTGTTACAGCAAAATGTTAATAGATTCTGCTTGTATTTTTCCTCGGAAAAAAGAGACGAGCAGAAGTATTCCTCCTGATCCAGTGGCAAACTAGCAGTAAAATGCTAGTTGGGCTGAGACAAAGCAGACTAACTTAACAGCTGAAATTTTCATCAGTACTGGAATATGAGTGGTAGGATGGAAAAATCACTTTCTAGTGCATAACACAAGCAAATGTATTTTTCCAAGACAACCTGTTTTTCTAATGCCATTGACCACAAAGCCATTCAAAAGCATGGTTTTCTTCGGAGGAAGGTTGATCTGCTTACAATGAGTAAAGTTACTACAACATGAATTTTATGCAGATGGTTCAGAAAAGTTTATTCTTCATCACACAAAGTACAGGACAATCCTGGATGTGAGAGAATTCAATACTTCTCTTTCAAACATTATTACTAAAATCAGTAAGTCAAATGATGAATGTTTGGCTCATTAAAACTCCTATTGAACTTGGTGCTAGGAGCAGGGTGTAAGAGCAGAGCACTGAAGAGAGGAAAGACTGGTTTCTTGGATTTTACTGTGTAGGTGCTTATAGGGTGGCAGATCATATCTCTACTCCTAACTAAAAGATGAAACATCATCCTAAAACAGGCTGGCACAAAACAGGTGCTTGTGGTCTTGCTGTGTGTTTTAATTTTAAAATCTGACATAAACCAAATCTGATTCTGATTCCCTTTAATTTAAACCAAAAATTTTTGTGTGACTTCCAACCAGCAATTTCACAAACCAGAGCTTTAAAGTGACACCTAATTGGCAATAAAGGGTGTATCTATGCTATGGAAACAAAGGAATTCAGAAAATTCCTTTCAAGCACAGTGGAATTTTTTGGACTGTGCTCCATTTAGAAATACCAAGCATTTTCAAAGTAAAGAGTAGAAGAGAAAATTTAAAAATCTCCTTAAACTTAAAGCAAAAACCTTCTCCTAGCCAAACCATAGATTACAGATAGGCTTTTTGACATGCATTTTATGGTATTTAAAGAAGTTAACTAATGAATCTCTCAAGCCATTGGTGACTGAGAACTTGCTGCAGCAAAGCCTTTAAAGTATCTACTTAGATTTAAGTCAACCGGAGAGAATTAGTTTTGAGCACGCATCAAAGATTACTCAGGTTATAAAGTCATGAGGATATGCCAAAGGAACAAAGTAAAGCAAATGACAATCAGATAATATTTATTAAATACATTCTTTAATGTCTAAACTAATTTCTGTATAAAACAATGTAGAGAATATTCAGGAAAGGGGAAGAAAACCACCCTAAAATTATGAGGGAAAAGAACTGATAACTCCAGGCAGCTGTATCACTGAGGAAGAAATCATAACAATCACTCTTAAATTTTACAGATCTTCTTCACCCCCACCTCCAAAATGTGATGACAGGAACTCAGCAAACACAACCGATTCTGATTTTAGTGCCACATTTGTCAAATGCCATTGTAAAATCTTACAAAAGTATTCAAGTTCTGTTGGATGTAAATAGTGCTATGCAGACTCTTCTCAACAAAAGGCACCTGGGTTAAAACCAAAATCGAGATTGTGCAGAAGCTTTAAACAATGCTGGCAAACCGTATGTCCAAAGTCTAGGCAAAACACATTATCCTCTGCAAATTTGTTTGCAGACAAATATTCCTCACTGTCACGGAATTTTACTGAATCAGGTCTGAAATCTCCACTACCTCTAATTTCCAAGATCCCAATTATATCATTTGCAATAGAGATTTCATTTGAGAGTAGTGCACAAATCCTTTGTCATGTAGAGCTCCTATCTATTTGAAATGATTTTCAAACGATTAAGTACGGAATATGCATTTTTAAAGTCTGTAATGTGAATACAAATGGCAATATTTACCCTCAGCAAGCATACTTCATAGTTTTAGATCTGATGTGCATGAGCTATATTTTGCCTGACCATCCTCATTTTATTGTTACGGAGCTGTGTGACCTTGAGGGAAAACAGGACCTAATTCTCAACTCCCACGGCCCTAAATCTAAACCGACACTATGCACTACAGTGCTTCTCAGTGCCTTACACACTGGGTTACACAGTTGGCACAAAGAGAAACACACAAACCAGGCAACCTTTGGCCACTTACACATAGGATGGAGTGGTGTTACCCTTTGCCTCTTACGTCTTTAGAGACCTTTGTTGAATTTCCTCATCTCTCACTTACAGTAGACAAACAAGTTAATGAAGATCCTGCTCTATACCAATATCTTCTCAGCAGACACCTCAATCACTCTGGAGGTGATGGAGGAGAACAGTGTCACATGCGGCTATTTTAACCAGACAGTTCTATGTCACAGAAGAAGGGAATCATTTTTCTTTCTTTTATTTACTTATTTGCCTGCAGAGGGGCTGCTGAGTATCCTTGAATGGTCCCAAGACAGTAAGGGCAGGCCATGAAGCATAAAGAAGCAGAAAGCAGGAACATCTCCCATAGTAGCAGAAGCATTAGAAGCAGGAAAGCAGAAATAGAAGTTGGATTAGCAGTGTTCAGCAGAAAGTTTCAGTAGCAGTCACCAACTGGCTCTTCTCTTAGGGATGACATCCCAACAGGGTGTACCCATTTTTCTCCTGTGTCCAGTGGCATATTTATAAGCTGCAGAACAAGGACAAGTGACTTGTTATGCACAAGGATTCAGACACCAAGCTTTAAAAGGTGACAAGTTGGTTTTTCCACATGATCACACCCACAGACATTACTTGGCAAAATGGATAATGAAGTAAAGCAACTGGGTGACAGTAAATAACTGCTAAGGTGAACTCAGAGTCCTTTTATTTTGCAAACAGTACTGCATGCCATTAATTATGGGCAAAGCTAAACAAGAATGTACCTCCAAGGAGGATACTTGGAGAAGCAGAACACAACGGCTCCAGAACAATTGTTGCCAGCAAAAGGAAGATGCGCAGGAGGGAGGTATAAAATGCTCAGACTGGAACCTTAATACTACCTGGAATATTTAGCTCATCAATATATTTGTCTGCCTAACGTGTACATATGATCAGCAGTAAATATCCTGAGAAACATAAGGCTTCACTACTTTCAGCACAGATGTAAAAAATGTCTGTGTATTTCTGTATGAAACAAGCAAATGAACAACAAAAGCCCTGCTCTGTGTTTGTGAGAGGCCAGTTGTCTTTAATATGAAGGACAATAGCATGATTTTTAGCTTTTGCAGGGCTTTTTATTTATTTTCTTATCACCATGGTTGATAGCAGTATCAGTGTTGTTTATATTTTTAAATTAACAAATAATCACCCTGTTCCAGAAATCTGCAAGAAAGGGACTAGACCAGGAGCCTGGGGAGACAGCTGTGTTTACAACAATGTCATCAGCACTTCTCTGTAACTAACTGATCTCTTCAAGACTCGGCGGTCTGGTGGTCCAGACACGCTATGGCAAGAATTAAGCCATGAAAGGCCTGTCTGCCTGGGCTCCACGGAGACCTGCCAGAAAAGACCCACACCACATTTCCAGGGTATAGCTCAAGAGGAAGGGCTCTCTTAGAAGAAAAATTAAGCTATCACAGCAAGGGACCAAAGTGATGGCTGGGAGACGGCCCTTCTGTGGGAGCAGCAGCTTCGGGAGTAGGTTCAGCTTTTTGCTATCAAATGAACATGACTTCCCTAATGGGCATCAAGGAAAATGGAGAGATGCCCTCTGCCATGACTCTCTTCTGCATGGTTCACCCTGAGCAGAGAGAATCTGGCCAGGGTTACCATGAGGAAGCCAATTCAAAAAGCAAATGCTGTATTTTGGTCTGCACATCTGAATGTTAATGATCCGAGAATTGCCTCTGGATGCCAATGTAAGAGGAGCATGCGATGTTTTTGTCAGGCTGATAGAACACACAGCTTCCATTTCCAAACTGGAGGACGCTGAGCAAATGATCAATTTCATACACTGCCACAGGAAGCTAAATTACTCATTCAGAACACCTTATTTTTATACACATTTGCATTCAAAATCTGTCTTCACCTGTTTGCATGAGAGCCAGAATGAAAGCCTCCACTTGCTCTGTTTTCTGTTTATACATTAATTTTTTCCACACAGCAGAATGTAGTTCTCCACTACTTCCACACAAATCTTGTCAACGACCCACAATTAATGATACCATGTATTATTTCATTGAGATTCAATAATACAATAGACCTCACCAATGTTTTAAATAAATGCCCACCACTCAGCAGAAGGGGGAAGACTGTGTAAGGCCAGCATCTGCCAAGCCATCAGATTCATTATATCATCCGCACTTGAAATACTTTCCAGTTCTGATGGTATTTAGCAGAAGACAACCCAAGAGAAAAGAGGATAGTGGTTGGCAGAAAGGCTCCTTAATTTCCTGACAGGAGTTTGTGCACATTCCTATTTGTCGGGGTCACTTCAAAGGCTTTGCTTCCTACCTTGTGGGAAAGAAGGCATACAAAAAGGACCATGAAGCACCACTTCACCTCCTCTTTTCATCACTTCACTAATAGCTACTATGAAGGGCACTGGGGATAAGGAGTGGAATTATGATGCCCTGTTATATGCCCTTTTGTCCAATGCCAGATGCAGGGCTTGTCAAGGCTGCACATCCAGGCTGTGCAAAGGTTGCGGTACCTGGCCAAGGATGTACAAACTTCAAGCACTGCCTTGTTTTCCATACAACACTTCAGGAAAGTAGGACAAAAGGTGCCCAAATCCCTCCACTTGCGAATTGTTTCTATATACCACAACAAAAGGTTATAGAGAAATAACATTCACAAACCAGATACCCAATTCATTGACTTTGCTGAAGGATCTGTGTAACTTCAGTTCATGTTGGGGGAAGAGGTTGGAGTAGCTATTTGAGAAAAATTCCAACCCTAAATGCAAAAAAAGGAGAACGGGTATTTTAAAGACACAGATTTCATAGTAAACAAAATGAGATGACAACCTTTGCTGTCTCCAGAAGCTCCTCAACTTCCAACAACCCCAAAAGAGAGGGTTATTTTTCAGCTGAAGAGTCTTGGGACCCTAACACTCACCTTCCAGATCTATCACATTTCACGTGGCCATTCATACAGGCTATTTCAGAAGGGGTTCATAATGTTTTCTAACATGCCTCTTTCTAACATGACTCCAACTAGACTGAGTCATTCATGGAAGACTCTATTGAGGTTTGGGTAGGAAGCCTGGAACAATAGAGTTACATTTTCTACTGACACTTGTTGTGAAGAAAGGGTAATGTAAGCAATATATTTACAAGAAATCTACAAGACTTTGTAGGAAAAAAAAAAAAAAGTATTTTATACATGGAGAACATCTACTTCTACGGCTTCCCCCTTCAACTGAATATGTGGGGACTCAAACACAGGTCACTTCCTAATGTAGCACCAAAAAAATGACCATCCCCTTCTGAGGGCCCCAAGGGGTGCCACCATGGCCTCCATTTAGATGGCAGTTCACCCGCAATCTTCAGAATCATTTAAGAGTATGCATAACCATTTGCTTTTTCACATTTAGGGAAGAAGATGCAAAGGACTTGACAGCAACTTTGCACAAGGTCAGGCAACAAGTCAAACAGCCAAGGGAAGGACAGAACTCAGGTGCTTTATTCCTAATAAACTGTCTGGCTCTCTAAATTATTTTTTATATTGCCATTTCCTATGTACACTGTGGCACAGCAAACTCATTAATTTACTAACAACTGTTAGTAAACATTTCCTGTAACATTTCCCCAGTTACCAGCTAATGTTTCATTTGAAAACTGAAGCTTTTATTGACAAAGCCATTTTAAATGTAAAATGAATCACGTAAACCTGCAAACAGGAGGGGAAGAGTAATCTGCGGAAGAATTACACGGGGATGCTTCCAAACATGAGAGAGAAGGGCTGAGGAGATGTAGGCTGGCCAGGCTCGTGGGGAAGGAGAGATTTCACCTTTAACTAGAAGCAGCTGTTGCAACCTGCCTAACCCCACCGGAATGCGCGTGCTGGGGCCACATCTCACCAGGGCTCTGGCACCGGGACCGTGGCAGCTTTCCTGCGGGCAGGCAGCTAACTCACATTTCTGTTACATTATCCCGAAAGAAATTACCATGGAGACTGGCATGAAAATGGCAATAGGTCAGACAGACAGAGACAGAAAGCACGGGAGGCACAGAGTCCAGCATTCGCTCTTAATAATCTGGCTGAGGTCTCTAACTCCTCGGGCCAGGCACTGGGCTTTCTGTAGCTCAGGTCTGTCTCTCCTGTAGCAGCAGCCTACCAGAAAAGGTTTGATGGAGTAGGTAAATGCCAGCCATTAAAAATAATCTATCACAGCTCATGAACACCTAGTTAACAGGCAGCATATTGCTTAATATGTACTTGCGTGTGCAAAAGTTGTTAAAAGCAGCATTAAAGCGACTCAGTAAATGTAGGTGTTTATTTCCCAGGACAAAGCGCAGCGTGCAAATGGCTTCCCAGGAGAGTCTCTTGTCTTCTTTTATTCTGTTTTGGTTTTTTAAGAAATCTAACATTGATCAAATACCATTCTCCAATTCCCTACATGCAAGAGTGAGCTAATTTTTTATGAGAATTAGGAAAGAGCTCTGATGTATTACGGGAGGAAGTTTCACACTTGTGGTTAGTAAGGTGTACTTTTGGAAGTACTGGTGGGAGTGGCGGGTCTTCACAAAAGCTGTGCGTTCTCAAGGAAGGACCTGAAGGGCTCTGGGAATAGTTTAGCCAGCCCATAATACATGCAGGGTGGGCAGGAGGAGGAAGGGAGGAGATGCCATTCCCACCCGGAGGTACCGGGAGCCTGCAGAGTGCTGGGTGTGGGCCCTGGCATCTGGAATATATTGAACCTGAGGGCTGAAACGCACTCCCCATCCCATCCTATCTGGGCACCGCTCTTTAGAAAACATTTACGTAAAATTCAAAGCCTAAAACTCTGCCCAGGACAACAATAAAACCTGTGAGAAAACAGAAGAAAAAAAAGGGCTCAGGATTAGAGGAACTTCCTCCATATGTGGGTTGGTTTTTTTCTGTGTGCTTTTCACTTTTCTTTTTTTTTTTCCTAAATGAAGGCAGATCTGATGAACCGCAGGCTCCCTGCCACTGAGTTTAGCCAATGAGCGCAACAGGATTCCAACACACATTTCTGCTTTTCAGACCCATTGTGAACTTTATGGACCATGTTCTTCCTCCATCCACAGGGCAAATGTACCAGAAGTGATTCACAAGCCCTGCCACTCGGTGCCAAAACATGCTCCCCTGAGCTGGTTAATTTAAGGCTGGAATTAGTCTCTTTGTGCTGACAACCTTTTTATGAAGGCAGCACAATCCCACAGAGCACTTACTGCAAGCATTTCAAATCCTGATGTTTTATAGTGTTACTTTTTACAACATATGTGTATATTTGAGAGGTTTCTTTGATGCATTCCTTTACCAAAGTACAAAGCATAAAATACAACCCACAGAGCTTCCAACTTACTGACATTGCTCCTTGTGTTAGCCTACATAATGGCAATGTCATTTAAATTATTTTGAAGTGTGATTTACAGCATTAAATAAAATGTTGATTTTTAATACATTTCCAATTTTACTTTTATACCACAGTGCAACGGCTAGAGTCTGTCTAGACAAAAAGGTAGTTTAATCCAGCAATCTTTCCATAAACCACTAATGCCATCTATTTCTGCATATGTATCTCTGGAAAAACTAATAGAATTTCTGACATTTCTGGAGATACTAAAAAAAGCCATAAGTGACATGCAAGTATTCTCCATAGAAAGTTCTGAGGTCAGATGAGGAAACCAAAGTATTTTAACAGACTTAATAGCTCAAGTTTGCATTTTATGATACTGAGTAACCATACATATCCTCAAGTTTTACATCTCTGCCTTAATTCCTTTTAAAACTCTCCTTGGCAGCATAATAAATGTTATATGTCTACAGTGGCAGGGCTGGTCCTGACAACTCTGACAGAATCCCATCAGTCATGGTTCCTGGGAAAGCATCTCTTCCTTTTTAGAGGGCAACTTGGCAGATGACAGTACATGTACAGCAAAGCAGGCAGCAAGTCATGGGGTGGGAGAAGCTGGAGCACACAAGAGCTACTTCTACTCGTTTGTCCCCAAATAAAGTATGCTGAGACTATAATGTAAGTTAAAAAAATGCCTTACTTCTTTTTCTCTTCCCATGTCTAACGTCTTCAACTTGATATACCAGAAAAGCTGCAATTTCAATTGATTGTCTAGTAAACAAAACTGTATAGACAAGACTTTACTAAGTAGCACCGGCATAAAATAATCTGGAAGCAAGTTGCAGACCTGATAATTCATTACACTCAGCTTCAAGAGGAAAAAAAAAAAACCAAGGTCAGTCAGAGGGGGAGAAAGGCATGCACAGCCACACAGTTAGTTCCCCAAGTGCTCCTTGAACACCCATATAACAGTTTTGGCTCCTTTAAGGCCATACTTAGTTGCAGCTTTTTCCTGTGAAGATATCAAAGCTGACCCCTTCCTGCTTTTCCAGTAGACCTTTCCTGATTAACAACTTCTTTTCAAAAAAAAAACGGAGGGGGGCAAGAAAAAAAATCCCTTGGAATCACAGTTCCTGAAGATCTTAGAATTAACAGTAAGTATGATAATTGATCACAAACTGTGATCAATTTTGACTGCTCACAATTTTGGGGTGGACTCTCCCTACCGTGACTCCCTTTAAGGTCTTACACAACCCCATTAAGCACCTGTCAAACCTATGAGCAGGGCCTTAGTTCCCTCCTTTCAGAGTGTTACAAGTTTTTAAAGCTAGGAGTTATTATTACTCACTTTTTTTTGCATGTACACACACAGGTGCGCCTTTTATGCCCTTCTGTCTGGCACTCCCACAGGTGTGTTTGGGACCACAGGAGTATTTGGGACCGTTTAGAACTTCTCTAACATGCCTTGCACATGAAGTTTCTGATTGCTGAAAGGACATTCGGGTGAGGAAGAAGTTGCTATTGAAACAAAAGGAGAATTACAATGTCCAAATAATTTTCCCTACCTTATTTTATTCTTCTTCTCAAATATACTTCAGGAATTGCTCCTAACACTGACTCTGAAGCATCAATGCATGTGCCACTGTAGACAGAGTACAATGGCAATCAAAAAAAGTATCACCATGGCAGAAATGCCTCTCCATCAAAAAAAACAGGCAGACAGTTTTTTTCACAAGACAAATTTACATATTAAAGGCTTTATTTATCAATATTTGATTTAAATGTCTGTGCCTGCACATTTATTGAACAAAGCCAGATGGGTGCAGGCAGTTGCACATCTGTATTCATTAATAGAAAGGAAGAGAGACATTCACAGACAGCCACAGCAACAAATAAAGGAATGAAAAGTATTTTGTTGGACCGTAAGCACTTTACCTCTTGTTCATCAACAAAAAATGGAGCCTTCCTCAGGCCTATGTTCATCCTTAACTTTAAGGACCAAAGCTCTTAAGTTAGGAGAGTAGCTGTTGCAATCAGTGGAGAGAGAAATGCCTACAAAGGTGCTACAGCCCACTTAAGAAATGATTAGGCCACCAAAGGAAGTTACGGTTCCTCAGTAACCTGGGGTAACTTTCAGCCTCAATATTTAACTGCCAAGAACAAATTTGTGTTCATAGTGAACTAAAATGATAAAATGCCTTCTATGGAGTAGGCTTATGTTATCACAAATGCAATTAAGTTTTCAAGGATGTTCTTAGCATTAAGGATTGAAGCAGAAATCTCTACTTGTCCTTAAAGTTAAAAACTCAAGCGCGCTTTCTGACTGAAGCTGTGGCAGCACTACTTATATGAGTATCATGTGCAATGGAAAAAGATGTACAACCCAACTTCTCTTACATGCAACCTCTATGGATGGAACCGAGATAAAATGTCTTCTATAGGAATTCATCAGTTTATAGGATGAGGTCAACCATTTGGGACAACCTACTGTTAGACACTAGACAAATAACCTTCAGGCATGCAAACCAGCCATGCGTCTCACAGCTACCATCAACAGGAACAGGCAACTGCTCACATCCAGATTTTCGGTAGTGCCTAAAGACTCATATCAGCAAGCCTCACAGTTTTCAAGAAACTCAATTTTGAAACAAACACTACCCATGAAACTCCTTCAAATTGCTACACATGGTGGGTATGCAACCTTGCAAATCAAAGATGTTTTCTTAAGTGGGAACTCAGCGCTTCACAAAAATTAATGGTTTAATAGGTGCTGATGACCCATAAAGCTTACAGTACTCTCTTAAGACTGTGGGCTGAGGAAGCCAAGTGGAGAACACCCTCCATTAAATACAAAAATGAATAAATTATTAGGAGAGAGGACTGACACAGGCAGTGCACATTAGCGCTGATGGACCTTTCTCAAGGGGAAGACAAGGGTGAAGCAAGTACTCTGTCCTGCCAAGGTAACACAAATCAGAAATGAATCTGGCACAAAAGTGAAGGTATCCTGAGAAAAGGTGTTTTACATTTGCATACTCCTTACAGTACTTGCACATGCTTCCAAAGTAAATGGGTTACTGGGACCTCAGTGTGGGACTTACAGGTAACAGCACCAGTGAGAGATATGCCACCTGCCATTGCACTGAAAAACATCTTTTGGAAAAATGACTGAGATCATAGAGCCCAAACCATGCATGGTTTACTCTGAGCGAGAAGAAAACTTTATGCCTTTCAGCCTAGGTCACTACTACTGATAGCTCTGCTTCCTAGAAGGAGAATCATACAGAAAAATGTAGCATTGCTGTACAACAGAACTTAAAATTAAACACTGACACAATTGAGGAGTTTAGATCATAACAGCCTCCTGCCAGTCTACAATATTATGCTTAACTCTGCCAGTAGAACGTGGAACAACATAAATATTGCATCAGTGCTTTGGAGCTTACAGCATGTTACAACTTTGCATCACAAGGAATATACTTCATGTACTCTCCAGCGGGAGCTAATAGCAATTGAGCAACCCACTGAAGTGCTTTATGCTGAATAAAGGAAAATACCTTAATGCTAGAATGAAGAAGTTACCTCTTGTATACAGGTTATGGAATAAAACCATCCAGCCTCCTATTTCTGATTCGCTAGGAAGGATGCAATGAAAATGGTGTCTCAGGTCTAGCACTGGGCAGCGGGGACTGAGCAGGCAGCCCTGCCATGGAGATCACTGTGCCTTGCATCCAAGAACACTATCTCTGCAGAAAAGCCTTGGCTACTTATCTCGGTTGCTAATCACCACCTCTGGGAACACAACAATGCCACAGGAAAGGCTTCAGTTTTGTTCCAAATCCTCTATACAGATTAGCAAAGAAGTGCTTTTACAGATTTTTAAAACTCCCAATTATTTTTATATGTCTCAGAAATAAGATGCAAAGATAGAAGCCCTGCTGATACCCTATGCTACCTGAGAACACACACCTAATTTGGAGGGGTGGGGCTTTTCCATACACAGCATGAGTTATGCACAGTAACAACCTGCATCAGCTTCCCAGAACCACCTAGGCAAGCTTCACACTGCAGCTCCAAGGGCTGGGTGGGCTCCTCCTGCTTCCAGAAGCTCTGCTGGTCCCTCAGGTCTTGGAGGCTGCTCTGTCCACCTTTTATGCTCCATCGCCACATGAACTCTGTAGGAACCTGCTGAAAGCTTCACCCAGCTTGTGATTACGCTGAAGTTTTAAATACGTCAACCTGACATCTTCTCTCACGCACGCGCACACCTTGCCTCCCAAGGAGGAAATTAAGAGCCAGATGAGAGGTGTCTGGGGTGGCATTTCTCAAACAAGCTTGCGGGAGCTGCGTGTGAGGCTCTCTGGAAAATTGTCAAACCTTCAGCTACAGTGAAAGCATTATATTTGCAGTTCTTTGAAATTATATGTTTTCACATGGTGACCACACATGAATTCTCTCATGGTCACACATGGCCACCAAGGCAGTACTTGAGGATGCCTTGTTTACCAGCACACTTTTAAGGGCCTTTTACTGCCAGGAAACTGCAATGAGGAGTACTTGGGGGAAGCAAAGTGTTTACATAAGGGAAAAACGTCTCTGAGCCTGCCAGGAGCACAAGCCCTTCATGCCAGTGGTCTTGGCCCTCCTATGTTTTTTGTTCATTTCCTCACGGCTCTATTTGAACCCAACACTTGCTCATCCAGCAAAAGAGTACTTGCTTAGTAAGAGGAACCTGATGAAAACCCCAGGAAATACAGCTTTGTCACTAAGCAGCCTCTCCAATTCTTTTCCTAAGGGACAGCTTAAGTCACAACTGTGTTTTTATACAATGGTAAAGCCTGAAGGGTACCATAAAGGTACTGTCTACTCTGTGGTAGGAATCATGGCAGCTTCACCAGTCATCTTCTGCATTATTTCCCCTTCACTGGTAGCCAGCAGTGTCTGGGAAAGAGGAGGCATTTCAATCTGTTTTCCCATGCCTAAGAACTGCAATGAAAATCGCCCAAGTTCCCTTTCCAGCCACTTATCCAGCAGCAGCGCCTCTGGGCACCACTTCTGCTGAACCATGTGGGGTTGTCTCAGGCTGCAGCCTGCACAACCACAGCACTTAGAGGCAGCCACAAAGAGGAGGCACCTGGCAGGTCTTCATCTCAGAAAACCAAGGGAAAGCAGGTGGAGCAACATCTTGTACTTACTATACACTGAAAGCAAAAATCTGACCTACCGCCAGGCCTCAGATCAGAGAAGAGTTGCAGCTCCTGGTTTGGCTCAAAAGAGAAATTCTCATGCATTTCAATAATTCAGCTCTCTACAGCATCTCATGTTGATGAAATCACATAGATTTCCTTTTCAGAGTGCTTTCACTTGCTTATAAATTTGCAAGTGTTTCTTAGACCAAAGTCAAGCCCTTGGTTCCTACACAGGAGAGGCAGACCATAACCGGACTGCAGTAGAAGGGTGTTCCTGTCCCAACACCTTCTCTCCTTCACAGTCCAGGGCAGCAACATCCTGGCAAGAAGATTCTGGAGGCTGCAAGTGAGCATTGCTCAGCCGATGCATTGCCCCTCTCATGAAGTGACCTGCAAGGCAAATGGCCGTCTCCCATCCCTCTCAGAGAAGGTGGAGGGTCCCTGAAGGTGCTTCGGAGTTTAGGATCAAGACTAAAGCGCTTCATATTAAAGGACTGGTCCCACCATTCTCTTGGAAGCAAATCTCCCACTCTGAGATCAGCATGCACAGAGTCCAGGGTCAAGATTTGTTCCATTTTTTTGTTAAATAAATTGCTTGAAGCGAGTCTCCCTTATCTGTACTTTTGACAAATGTCATTTGCCGTGAAACTATACTAAGGTCCATGTGCTTCCCTCTGCTTCAACAGCTTTTTAAGACATTGTCCCCTGGAAATATGAAATGCACACTGTGTGTGTTGTAATCAACATCACAGGAGAATTCTGCTCTGCTTTACACAAAACTTAGCCTGTGTCATTTTAAAAAGAGACATTTGGCATAGATAGGTAGATGTAGAGATAGATATAGACTTATAATCCATGGTTATGGGCACTGGGAGCCCTAGATCCAGCTCACTACTTCATCTCAGGAAGAAACATCTGGACAAATGGTTGGCAGTAGAGCATTTTATAGTTTAAACAACACACACAATCTGTAAATGCAATTCCTACCTGAGAAAATCTCATACTGTGTGCTGACTGACACATCTCCTGAGGTCATTTTAAAAGCCACTCGTGTCCTATGGGTTTATTGTGTTGTAGAGCTGTTCTTTAATCTCCAAGTACCTATACATCAGGACCGTGTACCACCTGTCAGTTAGCTGATGGGCTGAGGCAGGGTGATAGAGAGCAGAAAGCAATGAGATTTCACTGCCTCTTGTCAGTCACTGGGAGGGGATGCGTGATTTTTCCTTGGTGGAGCATATAATGAAAGGTGGCCCTACACCACATACTTAAGGCATACAGCATGATGATGAGCTGCTTTGAATCTCAAGCAATTTTAGCACAGATTCAGGACTTTGGACCTCAATGCAAGAATACATTCACACCACTAGAAATGTCATAGCCATCAGCAAGACTCATTCCGGGATGAAGGAAGAAGCCATAGCTGAAGAAACAAAAATTTGGGAGAAATGGCTTAGACTCTGCTGAAGCTATATGAGACCACATTTTCCTTTGTATTGTCATTATTTGGTGTTAACAAATAAGAGAGGCATTTAAAAATAGTCCATTGCCGGTTAAACACACAGAGGAGTGTTTCGTTCCAAACTCCCGAGGTTTCACATCGCAGATGTTCTCCCCCGCTACAATGAATTCTAAAGAGCGTGACAGTGCCAGGACCCTTAGAGCTTGCTTGGCTTATCATTACTTCTATAGATTACATTTATGAAAACAAAGTAGGGCAGTTTAACCGCACTGCTTTTCTAGGAGCAAACACAGGCAGTGATGCTCCTTGGCATGAAAGGAAGCATTTTTAGTATTTTCTTTGCACGTGACAGGGCTTCACCTCTCAGACCTAAGCAATCTGAAGTTTCCTGTGCTGGGGCAGTCTACATTCCCAGAGTCTACCAGCTGACATGTAGGCTTTTGTGGTTATAAAGAAAGCTTGCATAAAGCATATATGGAAATGCAGGACACCAGCAGGAAATATTTCAGCCCAATGCCTCAGAGCTACAGGATCAGAAAGGAGGTAACAGATGTAGAATTAAGCTGAATGCAGAGTTCTTGGTTCTGCAGTTACCGAAGTGAATGGGAAGAATGTAAAAAGGTAAGGGATATATTTCAACCACGATCTCATTCCCTCTATGTTCCTGCTAACGCACACAAGAATTTTGCAGCTTTGCTTTTCAATGGCTGCTGTTTCCATGGGCACAGAGGTAGTACTGGTCTGCACAAAGGCAATTCCTCCAGCTGTCCACAAAAGGCAATGGATATTTCTATCGATCAGTACTATTACACTAGTATTCACTAGTATCTCCACATATAGCTACAGACCTTCCCCCAAAAAAGCAGCTGAAAATGCAGCATGGTAGTTCTGTCAGTAGTGGTAAATTTATAGGCACACGTTCAGAAAAGACCAATTTGTGCTTTACTTTTTCATGGTTTTGAGTTCTTGCTTTCTAAATGCACCCACGTAGACCACAACATATGGCATACAGCTTTTGCAGACATCACATTGAGGGGGACATTGAAGGAGTTCACTGGTGATGTCGTTGTTGTAACATCTCCAGAAACCAAGATCAGTGGCCTTGTTGTTCTTCTCACTGTGTAAGATGGTACAATGATATACCCTGCTTTCATAGAAGAAACATCTGTGTTGCTTTCGTTTGCTAAGTATATACAAGCAGCTTCCTGTCATCACATGGGTGCACAGGCAATTAATCCTGGCATTTCCATTAGCTCATGCAACACAAGTGAGACCAGGCTGCTACTGTGCTGTTACACTTAAAGGTCAAGCCAAACTTAACCTACCAGATCTTAAGTATATTTGTACTTTATTTTGATTCATCCGTTACCAGTGAAGAAAGCTAATTCAATTTTAAATTTATCCTCACTCACATTCCCATTCCCATGTAGACCAAGTCACTTCAATATGCATCCTTTGACAGGACTTCTGTCAAAACTAAAGATCTCCAAACATTTAAATGCCCACGAGAAAACATGCCTTTTGTCTGATGATGCCCATTTTAGACAGTAATAACTTCTACCTACTACTTTTACCATTTGATATCTTTCCTTAAAAAAACCCTCGTACTCCAGCATCATGCAATTGCATGAAAAAAACTCTTACCCTGTTTTAGTAAAAGCTAAAATTTCAGCCCTTATGAGTAGAAAATCAAACGACTCACATCACAAGCAAATATAAAATATGTCAATCGTAACAGCTTTGTGGGATTTTGAAGGAAGGAGGATGGCCATGTGATTTCCAATTGCTGTGGCTGGTTCTCCTCAGAAGGGCAACCTGCACCTTCACTGCCTTGGCTGAGTTGCATTTGGCTACAGCTTCACCGCCACGGTGCCTAGGCTAACAAGGTGATGTAAATGGGAACTCCTGCTGCCACTGCAGGGCAGGTGGGATCTAAGACTATATTTAGAAACCAAACCCAGAGCATCCCAAACCAGCTAGTTTTCTGCCAGCATCAGTGGGGAGCTGATGCCATGAAAGGTACATAAAGACAGTAAACTCCCATTTTCTGTATTGCCCAAATTAACCTTTAACGTCACTGAGAGATAATTAGTCCAAAGCAGGCTTATTTTCAGAGACATCCTTCAAATTTTTCATTGACTTCATTGTTTCTAAATGATGTTGGCTGTAGGGTGGGAAACAAAATACCACTACCAGTTCTCTATGAGAAGCACACTTGCATACTTGCTGCAGTGGTCATATAGTAGATGGTGGGAGCTCTCTGCCTTAACGATGCCATCTTAATGAACTCAGCATAATTAACTTGGTGAAACAATGGCAAAGAGCACAGCAGCACTTAAATACAGTTCCACTTCAGCAAGGGCTGCTCTGGTAGTGTGCCAGCTTCTCATCTCCAGATCCTTCATAAGTCTGTCTCTCCCTCTTTTCAAAATACTCCTTTTTTTTCTCCAAAATACAAGGCCAGGATCTCAGCTGACGTAAAATGATATTTACCAAGTCCAGAAAAGAAGAGATCTAAGTGTATTGCAGGCTTCTGCATGCTCCACATTCAGTTGTTCCATCTGCCTAGCTCGCTCTGATGCCCAGCAGCCCCACCTACCACGTGGGGTGAGGTTTCTTGGGTTCAGTTATCAGTCTGCTGGGATGGGAATGGAAATCTGCAGCTCTCACAGCAACTTTCCAAGGCAAAACACTATCTTTAATTAAATATGAAAAACTGATTAGCTCAGGACTTGATTAATCTCTACGTTTATTTGAATCTGCAGTTCAAGATTTCAGTATTTTGCAATATTACATGTTACCAACACAGAGCTGTATTGCACAGGCTTATAAACCGAGTGCAAGCAATGTTTGGGGGTACCCACTTATTTGTGCATGCTCAACGATTACTGTATTACAAACTGAACGTGACAGGAAAGTTACAAAGAAATCATGCCTTTGTTGAAAGCTAAATTCATATCTGAAAACACATCTCTGAAACTATGCACAGTGGGGTATACTTGTCATCCCTAATTTGGCAGTGATGGGCTTGGCTGATTGTGATTTAGAATTCAAATGTTCACTTTGTTAAGGGAAAAAAGAAAGCCAGCTCTTTTAAACCTGGCAGCTGAAGTTAGATACTTAAATTTGAGTCTCATCAAAATAAAAGTGCCCTGGAGTATGCTGCTCCTTTCATCTTTAATGGATTTCAAAGTGATTTCAATAGACTCCCTTACTGAGAAAGCAATGCACAACAGGTCTCATATGGCATTCAGTGAAACTAGTGATCGTTTTTGTGCAGATCTGATGAATACTGAAGAGCAGGGATGGGAATGGTGGGTAACTTCACACTGTGACTTTTAATCCAGCTCTGACACTACTCAGACCAACTAAAAGTCTTCTGATGAAGCTGAGACATTCCGAGATACACCACTACAGGATCAGAATGGTTGTTTGTCTTTAGACTTCTCTCTAAATCACCTACGACCTTTGCATGCTATATAAATAAATTACAACCAGTATTTTAGCTTCTTTCAGACATGGCCATTATAAGAATGTCACTGACATTTTAGTCAGGATATTCTATTTAGTTTGAAATATGATAGGAGACTAATAAGGTTTTAACCAAAGAAAGGCAAACGCTAAGAAGCCTGAATCCAAATATATCTAGGAAAATTAAAGGAAAAAGCCTATAAAGCCTATACAGAGAGCAAGCGGACGGTACCTGATGTTGAGCATACCCTTTTCACCTGGAGCTCTAACAAAAAACACAATAGCAGGAGGACTGTAGCAATAAAGATTTTGCTCTGGCTACAGGACATTTACAGCAAGACTGAGCACTACAGTAAAAGGGAACACTGACAGCAGCTGATAAGTCCTTGGCTGCAGAAACAGGATCACACGTGGCAGGGTAAGACAACACATCCTGCGGTACATTTTCCCTTGGGTGCCAGGCGATACAAACCAGAGGATGACAGAGCATCAGCTGGTGCTTCCCCAGCACAGAGCCCTTGCCCCACCACGGCAGAACTAGCTGTGGAAGAAAACACTTTCCTGTCTTCTCATTTGCAGCAACCTCCATGACTTTCTACTGTTGTACTCTTTCATTTTTTATGGCTTACTACAGTATGAATTGCATAGTTGACCTAACAGCCTGCCACTTCTTTTGTTTCTGCTTGTGAAAGCAGAATACAGAGGTCCTTCTTAGCATCACATATCCATCAGTAAAATAACAGCGTATTAGTGAAGGATTAACATATTCAAAATATGTATATGTTCTAAAGTTAATTAATTTTTAAGTACAAATCACTCACATGACCACTGCTTAGAATAACCTAAAAGCCATGCTTGAGCAGTATAAATCAAATTACATTAAATTAAAAACCAGTTCTGAAGCTGTGTTTTTAAGTGATGCCCCCATAAACCTGTACAAAATTATAAAAACTAGGAATTAGGAACAAAACTCTGACTTGACATTCTTTTTCTTAATTTGAATTTAACTGGATTACACATGAATTACTAATTGCTGCTTCTAGTGACCCATGGTGATAATATGAGCTCTGTATTACAAAGACCTGACATTTAATTAGTTTGTATGAGCAGATTATGCAAAGTTTTATCATAAAGTGATTTAAACTCATATTGCCCTTGGTAATGCAATATAGCAATAATGAAGTCTACACACTGGTACAAACATAAAATAAATTTCAAAGAGAATCCATTAAAAGAAAAATCAATTGATTAAATGTAAAATGAAAACAAGCTCTTCAGAGTAAGAGGTACTAAATTCTCTTCATCCAAGCTTCAAAGTTTGTAATCATCAACTTGAACTATGTAAAACAAGTATTAGTCACACTTCAACTACCAAATAACTCAGTCTGTATGTTAGTTGCAATTCAAAATTTTTCAGAGAGCTCCACTAGATACTTATATGTGAGTTACAAAACCAGTTAGTCTAGAAATGGTTTTGTGTGGGAAGCATTTGCCTGAGTGGTCCTCATAAGGAGTAACAGCAATAATTTTGGCCACCTAAAACACTCCAAAATGAGCGGGGGAATAAACTGGTATGGACATCACACTGCAGGAGGGAAGAAAGAAATCAATATATGAAGTATCTTCCCAATAAGCTGAGAATGTTTCTAAAGAACTAATAGCAAGCTCAAACAACTTAAAGCAACTAGAGAGAGGCACAGATGTCACTGAAGACCAGCGGCCAATTTACTGCTATCCACCAGTGTGCTATCTGATACAAACCAGCAACAAAAATGTTGGCCCTTTATAAGCTCATTTCCTCTTTCAGGGCATGTTCTGATAGGTGCTGAAACTTTGTTTTGACATTTCTATTTTTAATTTTTTTTTCTTTTTTAAGTTCTTAAAGATTCATTAGGAAAGAGAGGAGTATTGATTTGGAGAAATCATGTTCTTATATTGAAAGAATTTTCCTCCTACTGAATCGGAATTGACGTAGATTACAGAGTTCCTACAGGTTTGATCTTTACCTAATACCCTCTAAAACATGCTTCCTTGCTGAACCATTTGACTGAGACTATGTAAGGCTGCTTGTTGAAATTTTGGGCATCTCTACAAGAAACAAGTCCAGGCTCCGGAGGAAATGCTTGCTTGTCTAGAACAATATAGCGTAAAAAAGGGAGGCCAAATGTCAGTTTTGCAGCCAACTATTAGGGGCACCATATGATGTTGCCAAATAACTGAGACAGCTGTTGAGCAATAACCCAAGGCCGGCCATCGGAAAACATATGCTGATCTTTGCTAAGGAAAACTGAATGATCAGATGGTCAGACCATGTTGAGGATTGGTATCTTCATTTTTGTTGCTTCTGTGCCAAGAAAGGACTATTTGATCTGAAGGTCCGTCCCATTGAGGCTCACACATCAACACTCTCACAGGGGCCAGTCTACAGTGATGTAGCCTGAAATGTGTGGCTTAGTAAATCACTGAGAGACTATTTCCATTGCCCATTTTTATTTCTTGCGGGGACAGGCGTGTGTATATCTTTCTAGTTTCAGATTCCCATCAGCATTCATAAATGAACATACCCTTTCAAAAATTATCATTCCTGACGACCTTATTGACCTCATTTCTGTCAGGATCCACCAAGATATTTAGGAGACAGGAGCACCTGTCTGATCTGAAAATAGCCTGAATGCTTGGTATTGTCCACTCCAAACCACGGAAACCAATTGTCTGTAAATCCAGCACATTGCCTGCAGCTAGGAAGCTTTTGTGCCATAAAGTGTGGCACACCCTGCACTTGTCACCTGTAAGTTATGTACCAGCTGTTCCCAGATCCCTGTGCTGCAGGTCATCTTTGCCACCCGGTGCTGGCTTGGCGCAGAGTCGGTTCTCCTGCCCAAGCAGACCATTCCTTTCGTCAATGCTTCCTATGGGCACACTTCTGCAGCTGGGCTGCAGGAGCACATCTGTTGCCCCACAGGAGGGTGCATCTCCCCAGGCCAGCTCCAATACACCTCAGCCGCACCCCAGAGGCCACTTGTCTCCAGCAGGGCTTAGGATGTCTGCCTCAGCGGCAGCCACACCAAGCCTGAGCCGTGCTCTTTAAATATTCCCTCACTTCTCAGCACTGCAGCCATCCAGACCTTTACTGCCTCTGGTAAAGGAGAGTTGACCTTACAGGAATTAATTTCATTTTTGAGTTAGTCTCCTCTACAGCCCCTCCAGAGAGGAGGAAATGAATAACCAAGAACCTGCATATCGCCGATCACTGCAGCCATACAGTTTGCCATGCCCATCTGCCCAGTGCCAGAGGACTTTAACTTCTCCCAGGGAAAACACAAGAAACAAAAAAACCTACAAGAAGTTGCACACTCGCTTGCCGTTAATGCTACAAGTACAGGGATACTTCATTCATTTGCCCTCACTCTTAGGAAGATGTCTATACTTCATTGAGTCAAGGCTGATAATTTCCAAAACTATCTACTGGCAACGCTGTATCAAAGTCACCCATTTCTCATTTAGATATTAGGTCCTTAAAATGTATCACTGGCTTTGAAAACTCCATGCAAAGTGTATATCTGCAAGTTGTTTCTAATATTTGAAATCTACCCTCCAGCCGGAGCTTGCGAATTGCACAGAGCTAAAATCTACCCCTATTACTCACTGACTTCGATGAGACTATTCACGCAAAAGGTCCAAGGCAGTTTTAGGGCTTTCAGTAATATGTGTGTACATATATCGTTTTACTTTTAAAAATGAAGAGAGATCTCAGAACAAGCATGAAGATTATAAAGTGGGTAAAGACTTTTTTTTTAAAACCAGCACCAAAGCACAATCATGCTGGAAGAGGCTGACAAATTTCAGCAGCTCTTTTTCATTAAAGTGCATTACTTTAAACAAAACCCCCCAAGGCAAGCTCTGTGAGAAGTTTGCCATGATGGGAATATATTCATGTGAAAGAAATATAGCACAATCTAGCACATTCATAGAAATGTCACTTTTAAATATAAAGTCCATTATTCATTATTAAAAGAAATGAATACGTATGTGAGAAAAACCCCCATCTTGTGGCTGCATGCCTGGCAGCAGCTTATATTCTTCGCAGAGTATTTTACATCCGCAATAAATGTGAAAGAGACATGTATATATCTAGCTTTTAGGATGTTTCTTCAGGTTTATCGTCATTGGGAAATCGCTGTGTCTGATTCAAGAAGAAAAGAAAGCTACATTTATTGTGCAAGTTAAACTGCCAGGAAATTCAAAGATGTGGGAATGCTGGACAAGTGGAGACAGAAATGGCAACAGCTGTGTTACACTGCAAAACGCACCGTACGCCCCTAATAATAGATGGGCATTGTCAAGAGCTTGACGCAACAGATTTCATAAAATAATATGTTGTAAGTCTGATTTCATTACAGTTACAGCGCGAGGTACTGCCTCAGCATTTTGTATGGGATTATTTTGGTCTCCTGTTTGAAACCAGCCAGGAAGATAGATGGCTACTAATAGCACTGCTGCGCACGCAAGGTATCAGAGTGCATCTATGTTAATTGCTGTTGTATTTCTTAATCCATAGCAGGGCAGTGCAAACATTGAAAAAGTTGCTTGTGTCAGAGAATTCATATTCAACCAATACCTCAAGGTTAAGACTCAGATGTTTCTTGCGTAGCATAGTCCCCCTGTTAAAATTCACAAATTACATGCTCTGAAGATTTCTGTAGTAAAGACATTTGAAAGAATATCATTAACATTGATACATTAATGATCAGAAACTCAGAGCCTGGTGTCAGCTCTTCTGGTTCCAGAAGTTTCTCAAAACACACTGTCTTGAAGTGTGGCAATTTCAACATGTTGGGGCTTTTTTTCCTTCTCTTTTATGTGGGGAATGGAGAGAGCGGGAGGAGGCAGAATTCACTCTGGATTGCTTGTTCTCATCCCAGATGGAAGGAAAAGTTAAACGGAAACACTCTTTTTGTGGCACTTGACACAATGAAAGGCCTATTAATGAAGAGATTTGTTCTGCAACTATTATCTTCAGTGTTCAACTTTGGCTGAACTATTTGGAGACTCACTGGAACAGGGTTTATGTAAGTGAACATGTACTAGAAGTGAAGTGCACACAGGACAGTATCGAAGGGCAAACCCTGCCTCCACAATATCATACAGCATAGGTTTTAGTCAGGGTCTCTGATAAAATTAGCAGCAGCTTTTGCTCAGGTAGGAGCACCAGAGTAGACTTAGCAGGTGATGCACAGAAGGGGCAGGTTGGTTTCTTGAGGTGCATGAGGCACTAGATGACTCAAAAGGTCATTTTGAGCAGCTGCAGAGAGTAGCAAAGATCCATTCACTTTAGTAGCACGGATCAGGTTCAAAACACCTAACCAGCCAGCCACCTTACTCTGCTGCACTCAGGAAATTGTTACTCAGTGTGTAAAGGTGGCCTGTCCAACATCTCCAGTGCTTGACAATGGCCTGGTGCAGCTTGTATTCAGACACATCTGTGAAAATACAGACCATCGCCTACTATGTCGCTGGATCTTCTCTTTCAGAGTGCATGGGCTGAATGTATGATGAAGTTTTGGACATTCCTGCTTGACAGGGTTTTTCTCCAAGATGAGGAAAGGTTGGAGGAGACAGGTCCTCTCACTGACATCTCAAGAAGCCCTAGACCTGAAGTGGTACATTGGAGGAGGATGAGCAACAGGCTGCTTGAAACCTGTATTGGGAGAGACAGTTTCTTTCAGCCCCCTGGAAAGAAAGAAGCTGGTTTTAACCACTTAGCTATAACTAATCCATTGCCTTTCTGGGACTTATTGGCCTTTCTCCACCATGGCATTTGTGTCACAAGTGAGAGCCTGGCTTTAAAACGCACTGTGATTTTTGTGGGCTGTCAGCACTTATTGGAGCACACAAAGCAACAAAGTGAAGTGGTGATTTTTGATATCTCAGGACAAGCCAGATGTAATTCTATGGAATAGGAGGAAAAAATAACAACAAAAAGGGGCATTTCCTTAGCCAAAGGGCGTCCTTCATGTTGCATATCAATGACTCTCTGCAAACAGGAGGAGAACTTCTCAAACGCTGCAAGCATCTTTTGTAATGGAAAACTTTAAGCAGCTTAAAAGTAGACAATGCTGGTGACTCCCCCTATAAAACATGGCAGATAAATCTGTTAACCTGGAAAAAATATAGAAACCTAACAAAGAAAGGAAAAACTTCTCAATTAATCTATTAAAACTAGTAGCCGCTGATGTCACATGGGCATAGCTCCTGATTAGAACTGGAAAGCCAAGTTTGCTACAGCGTTGTTGTTTTGCTCTTGGGATTCTGAAGTGGTGCAAAGGGCAGAGAGACTGAGGCTGCATTTAATAGGACTTACATCTAAACTCTGCTCATCACTAAAGGCAGAATGTAATCACTTAGTACAACTAAGGACACCAGAGGAAGACAGTGAAAAAATCCTAGAAGTCAACGTGTTGTCTAAGTGACAGCTATATTGCCATGAGAACAAAGCTGCAGGAACAAATCTCTGCCATAGCTAAATCCTGACACATTAGGGACCTTGAGAAAAACAAGAGGTAGATTTAAAAGCTTCAGTTATTCAGCTGCTCCCATACATTTATAAAGTGAAAAAACAAGGCAGAATATGTATCATAGACTCACAAGCCTGAGCATAAACACACTTGCTGTAAATATGTTTCTCATCCCAGTTAGGTTGAACAGAAGTTGTTTTGCCTAATTGAGAGGGAGAGGTACTGAAAGGCAAAATAGTTCCCTGAGGCCTGAATTAACCAGGTCGAAGAGGCAGCTAGAGATAGAGGCCAGCCAGCCAGTTAAATTTGGTAGCTAGATGACAAATACCTCGAAATTTGGGACTGGAAATCAAGCGCATGTTAAGCACAGTTCCTGCTGCCTACAAGTGTATCCACAGCAAAATGCAAGCACATGAGTTGCCTATAGGCATATCTGTACCCAGATAACCATACGAAGGAAACCTTGATAAAATGTGTTTCATTTTTTCAAATACCTTGAGTAGACATAGATAATCAATATAACTTCAAATCCCAGAAAGATATTGAACAAAATTAAATTATTTGCAAGCAGCAATTAAACAGACAAGTTCTAAACAAACATAAGCGACTCACATACATAACCTATCCAACAAACCAATTTTATTCCAAGACAGGATGAGTCTTAGAGAATGATAAAGCAGCAGCTGTACTAAGTCTTGACTTTAGTAAGTTCAGTTTGGTTCACGACTATTTGAAAAATCACACAGGCAGTACTTCATTGCCAAATAGGAAATCTGGCATCAATTGAATTATGTGCAGGAACCTGTTCTCATTCTGGAACTTTTCAATCTTTCCATTAATAATTTGGTACAGTGAAAGATAAAACACCAGGTCTGAAGAGAGCATCAAGTTTGGAAGGTACAACAGATTCTTTAGAGGAGACATATAGAGCTCAAAGCAACCTTGAGAAAGAGGAAACAAGTGCCTGAGGAACTGAGGGTGCACTTCAACAAGTATGAAGTAGGAGACGATGAAGTGTACCAAGCGCATATACCTATACACACCTGTGCAACTGACAAAAGACAAGACAGGAAACAACCGGAGAGGCAGCGGATCTTCAGAAAAGGATTTGGGAATCCTAACGGATCACAAACTGAATGCAAGTCAAGAATATTTTGCTTTTGAGAGAAAAAAATCTCGAAGGGGGATAGATAAACAGGAGTGCTGCTCATAAGACAGCTGAAGCAAACCTTCTGCTTTGTTAAGAAGTGGCGAGGTTCCCACAGCTGGCGTACTGCGGCTGGGTTCGGGCACAGTGTCTAATGCACGAACAATGCAGGCCAACTGGAAGGAGTTCAGATGAAAGGAATTATCACCAGAGGTATCAAAACCTACACTTAGAGGCAAGTCAGGGAGAAGCAGAGTTGTTTTGTCTAAAAATAAAGATGTCTGAAGGGAGACGCGATAACAATCTTCAACTATAGAAAAAGGCTGTTAGAAAGAGAAAGGAAATAACCCCTTTTCCATGTTTGCTAAGGGTAGGATGTGTAGAAATAGGCTAAAATGGCAGCAAGGGAGATTGAGGTTAGACTTTAGGAAGCACTTTCTAATGGTAAGGATAGTTAAGCCTTGGAAGAGTTGACCTGCAGAGATCCTGTGATCGTCATTATTTAATCCTTTTGAGAACAGCTATATAGACATTTGTCTGAAATATATCGGTTGTATCTGTACTGTCTTGGGGCAGGTGGATGGACTGAATGACCTCTACTTTACAGCCTTCTTTTCTTTCAACTTTCACTGTAACTATGAAAAATAAGTGTGATTGGAATATTAACGTTTGAGTTTCTGGAAGACCAGCTCTCTCTTTGAAAATGTATGAGTGCTCACAAGACCAGCGCTTGGTATCTTCACAGCATCACCTCTGATCTTTGGTCCACAGACCAAGGCAGTAGAGGGGAGTGCAGCAGAACTCACAGGCAGACCTGAGTATGGTTTGCAACAATAATCGGCTTCTGTTCTGGAATAGAGGAGACAATGTGACAAGCTCAAACTCTCTTCCTCCCCAAGGAGCAGGTATGCAGTGTTTGCCCTCCATATTCCAGCCCAGAATCAGCGGCAGGGAGCTCACAGAAAGTGTAGGAGCTGGTCTCTGTGCCACACTACACAAGAAACATTTTCATCCTTCAGTTCAGCACAGCAGCTTTGAAAACAAGACTTCCTCTGTCAGTAAATGTGCAAACAGGAAGATTTGGTCCATTTTCCACTAGGTATTTACCCAGAAGACTGTAAAAGCTCTGCATAACTTTTGGACCAGTATTTTGTTCTCTTGTGGGAGCGCAGTAAATCACCAGCTGCTGTTAATGTACCTTGGTGAATAATCACACTCAGATAATTTTCAGCTATGAATGATTAAGCACTTCATACAGTATGTGAACATAAAGAGCCATTTCCTCACACTTTAAATATATTTGATTTGAGAACCCAGTGGAGCAAACCCACCCCATGCCTGTAGAAGGACGAGTTGCAGAATTAGGCAATTACTCTTATGCATTCACCATGTAACACAACATACAAGTTCCACAGGAAAGTTGTGACACTTGCAGAAATGGATGTTCCCACAACACGATTCAAAAGCTGACTGCAGGCACGGCATGCTTTTACCTTTGAGTTGCATCTACATTACACATATATATTACAGTTTACAGTTTCCACAAATACCTATAGAAAATTTGAGCAAAGTTTACGAAGTAGAAACAGTCCAAACTTGTCAGGGGACTTAAGATCCCAATTTTTTAAGTCTTCCTGGTTACTAATAATTTATCCGGTGAACTGTTCTCTGGAAGTCAGTTTGACAAAACAACCCCAACATTCAGCGATCTGACGCAGAAATTGCCAAGTCGTACTATTAGCCTACATGACGACAACTGCTGTTGCTTTAGCACAGACCCGCATTTGGGTTCTCAACCTGGAGTTAACCAAACTCACAAACTTACAAATCTTTGTTATGCAAAAGAGGTTTAACATTCTCCTGAAGCAAGGAAAGTCAAATGCCTCCACTGTCTAGAGAGAGCTCAGCTCTGTACTCCTTCATGTGCTCTTGCTTCCTACGTGAAAACCTGTTACTAAACAGGAGCGAGGATTGTGGGCTTGGCCACTAAAAGCGTATTTCCACAAAGCATGATTATGTATTGCTCTCCACTACAAAAAAAAAGTAAGAAAGATGCTGCATTGTTTTCCTGCTGATAGGAATTTTGGAGGTCACTTGTCCTGGAAGAGCCCTTGTAGTTATGCATGGTAGGTGGTTATCCTTTCATCAGCGGTTTTGGTTATCCCCCATCCTCAAGAAGCTCCTTCGTATGACACATACAACACAGCTACAACAAGCATGGGTTGTTAGGAAATAGCCGTTCTGATTCTGCACCGCCAAATAGAGGTCTGTACATATGGAGGTCTGTAACAATTTACTTTTTATAGAATAATAATAGGCTTGGGTAATTCCTGTGCCAACAGATCAGCAGCTACTGTTTCCACTTGGAGGTTATGAAAGATTCTGCCCTCACCCCTTCCCAATGGCCTCTTGTTCCAGAACAGCTGAACGTTATTTTTAAGCCATAAAATTGTAGGAGAGTGGCCGGGCAGTTATTATTAACAATCATACAGAATTCTGCATAATGTGTGTCTCAGTCGACTTTATATTAGACAGCAAAGAAAGCACAGACTGAAATAATTTACAGTCAAGTGACATTTTGCATATATAAAAGATACATCTATTTGAACAAGATGGGTTCAAATCTGTGGTCTCTGTTCAAAGAATAAATATAAGTCAATGAGAACAACATCTGAAAAAAGGCTCTGCCTGGCTGCCTTCAGAGCATAAGATTATTCTTTCAAAAATTCTCTAGCATGCAGCTCAGGACTGGCTCTTGCATTTCAAGTTCTCCATTCCCCTGATGGTCCAGCTGCAGTTACTACCCCAGCTGTCCTTTTTTCTACCTTTGTCTAGTTGATTCTCACCTGCCTCCCATTCACTTCCAACCTCTTTCCTGACAACAGAGTCACAGAGTGGTAGGGGTTGGAAGGGACCTCCTCAGATCATCTAGTCCATCTAGCATCCTCCTCCCCTTGTCCATTTTTTTTTTATGACAGATGACTTGAGAGAAAGCAAGGAGAGGAAATTACGATGGTAGCTAAAGGAATAAACTGGCAAAGAATAATGTAGGTCCTTTTGGGAGGAGCAACAGACCTCTTATGCAAATTTTATTGGGATTTTTAATTTTTTTCTTCTCAGATTTGAGAGAAGAAAACCAGAATTGTATCTTTTCCTGCTTCCTTTCAGGTCCACCAGGAAATTAGCCAAACAGCCAACTGCCCACTCTGCAAACCACCCCCCCCCAACCCCGAGCATGCCATATGAATGTCTCCAATTGCTACAG
>JAVSBS010019467.1:137908-154411 GCA_033124195.1 Coracias cyanogaster
CCTGCCATGGCAGGGGGTTGGAACTAGATGATCTTTGAGGTCCCTTCCAACCCAAACCATTCTATGATTCTATGAATGTCACTACACATACACAGATGTATGTACATACCATTAACACACGCACAGACATACGTTATTCAACTAGAAGCAGATTAGCATCAACTAAATAGAAATACGCACACAAACTTCAAAGAAAAACCTCACAAGGTACAAAGTGCTAGCCTGCCTGTGGCATCAGTTTAAGAATAAATTTGATAATAAAAATCATCATGAAATGGCATATGGTACATTTTTGTACACATATTATTCACTCATTTTTTTATTGTACTTGAGTTTACACTGACAATATATCTTACTCATTAGGGGAGCCTGTATTTCAGTCTCAGCTGTATGTTAAAAATCTCCCACTGTTATGTGGCAAGAATACATAAAAACAAATAGGCAAAAGCACACTCGCCTGGAAAGACTTAATATTTCTCAAAATGTTCAGAAATTATTCTTCCCATTAAAAATCCAAAGTCAAAAGGGGAAAATACAATTGTTACCCTTGATTCTTCCCTGGTGTTTCATTTATTACATCAAGGGTTCCTTGATTGGATTCAAATGCAAAGTTGCTCCCATGGCTTCAAAGTCAGACTAAATTGAAAAACGCGCTTCAACAACATTGATACTGAAATAACATCCCAGAATACTGTCTTAATGGCTTTATCCTTATTAAACAAAAACATAACAAAACTTTGGGGATCCTTTTAAATGAAATAACAGAACAATAATAAAAAGCAACCAAAAGGACCATGTACTAAAAAGAGAACCTTGTCCCCTTTTTAAAACCCCTCAGCAAATACTCCAGAGGTTCAGCTTTCCTGTGGCTCTGAAGAAGCGCACACAGTCCAATCTGCAGGCACGGGCTTCCAAATGCAGTGTCCAAGCCAGCACGCCAGGTACTAAAGGGAAGGCTGCCACTGCGGGCACTGCTTTTAGCATAGAGTTGAGGGTGAAACCAGACCAGAGCTGGGGAACCCCAGGAAGCACCATGTCTTGGATAGAGCATTTAGACACAATTCTCCCCAGACTTCTTTCTGTAGCAAAGCAGGCTGGGAAGAAGGTCCACAAACTGCTGCCGAACAAAAGCTCTACGTTCTCAAAACCGGTTTAAATAATCTACACGTACTATTGGCCTATAGTATCTATTAGGACCTACTCTATTTTTTACGCTCTGGGATTTTAGACAGCTGCCGTTTCACGTCACTTCTGTAGACCAGAAGAGATTAAATACTTCAGGGAAGGTGAGGAAATGGCCCAAGAGCTGTTGGCTTTTGTAAGTAATACCAGATGATGCTGCCTCTCTGATTCCAGTCTTTTGGGATTCCATATAGGTTGAAACAACATTAATTCCAATCCTTCCTTCCACCTGGCAAAGAAACAATGCAGAGGAGGAGCAATGACACTTCCACTGCCGGCAAAGCTTGTATTACCTTCCCACGAGGTCACTCCCTGCCCCCCTCCCAGGTAAGATTCTGTCTGGCATTGCTTTCTTCACAGAGAAGTCAAGGTTTGGCATTTTCTTTCTGCTTGGTCCAACTCAGGGGGAAAAAAAGTGTGTTTGTGAAAAGTAATTGAGGGGAAAATGCTATAATTTCCTTAACCAGTCCCATCTCTGGGCAAGCAATCGGAGAGCACAGGAGGAGATTTTGCTGGAATAGCGACGTCACCCTAATCAGCTGTAATGAGTACGCCATCCCCTTAATGACAGGATAAAAATGTCAAAAAATCACAAACATACCAAAGTAGGATTGTGTCACAATGTGAATCAGCTGGACAAAACCCTTTACAGCCACATTTACACCTCAGGCTCATGGCTCATCCGTATTCCTAATTCATTAGCTGTCAGGACATCAGTCAGATCATGCTGCATAGGGATGGACGCACAGGACAGTGTTATGTTTCCTGAACAACAGCAGGAGTCCAGGCAGATGGGGATTTTCTACAAAAGCCATGTACTACTCAGAAGAGGAGGAGACAGAACAGCCTATTTTACCAATATTCCTTGCTCAGGAAGAAATTAATGTTCTCAGACTCCTTAACTTTGCTATAGAAAACATTTTTAGGTGTTTTCCAAGGTTAAGGCATGAAATGGGTAAAGTTAAGCTAAGTCTAAGCTCCGAACTTAAACGTTGATATTTCTACATCATACGACCTTTGGAATAATGACCTTTTACAGAAGGTATACCACAGTCTAAATCACAGTGCGATTAAATAGGTTTTTCTATTTTAATTTTTGCCCCTCCACAGTAACAGGCCCAGACTATGCCAATTGAGATATTTCAACTTCAACAATACTGTGATGCAGTCTTGCTGATTACTTTCCACCCACAGTAATAACACTTTCAAAAGCAACGGAGAATCTTCTCCAGAAGAACTCCAGGGTTAACAGTCACCAGGTTTAGGAGCGCATCCAAGTGGCCCAGCTTAAAAGGATGCTGCAGTCTCTGGCCACTGAGATACATGAGGGGATTGCATCTCCAAGCCAGATATGACTTTCATCACATTTCTGAATTATGCCTGACATTTAATATTTGAATGTAATACTTTTTGTTTTAATAAAGAATCACTGGATCATCAGAATAATGGATAGCACTGGTGCAAATATAATGAAAATGCCAAGCTTTAAATAGCTTGTTTAATTATTAAAAATGTTACTGGAAAAAACTAACTTTGCATTGCTGTCAAGATCAAATGAACATGAATTTCAATCAAAAGAGAGGCTGTTGTACAATATATTAAAACACGAGGTTCTGCCTACAGTAATTATTGTGCACAGTGCACAAATGGGAAAAAAGGCAACACTATCAATCACAGTCTGTCCACGTTCAGTCAATACAAGCCTCTCCCCTGCTTTGTTGCAGTTTTTCCTTTGTTAGCCATATTATACAATACACTGGGCTTTCAAGAGCTTGGCCTTGGTTGTGCATTAAAGAAGGCTCTTGAGATCCTTCTTGAAAGAAATTCAATATCTTTTCTTGTTTGAGAAAATTGCTGTAAACTATACAGTATCTTCTTTTTATTTATTTGTTTTCATTGCTAAATCTTCAGTCATCTGCTACTTAGCATATTACCCTTTCTATATGATCATGGCAACATGCTACACAAAACACAACCTCCTCACATGTTCATCTGCATTACAGTGACAGTACACACAGCACTCACTTAGGCTGCTGAAGGAGTTCTTTCTCCATCCAAGAGAAACACAAGGATCAAGATTTTCATTTTGCACCACTGTGGCAGTTTTGCTGACTAAGTAGATGCTCTTAATTTCCATGCTAAGCAAGTGCTGGGAATAATACAGAACATGCTATCTTGCAAGAGTCGCGCCACTGCATCTCTGCATATTAAAAAACTAAAACTGCATAAGCATATCAAGTCCAGTGGCTCCAGTATTTTTCTTTAGTTTTTAGAGAAGCAGGAAGTAACACTACACGCGTATGAGCATTTAGTTGTGTGTCCGTCTCATCCATTTTTCTGCTTCTCTCTCCCAAAATTTTGCCAGTAGGCAATTTCTGCACCAACCAGGATGGGTAGTGTGTATCCTTGGCAGGATTCCACTGACATTTCAAAAATATTTCCTCTGCTGCTTTTGAAATTCAAGTTCCTTCCCACCACCACCACTATTTTTTTTCCTTTTTTTAAAATCTGCATTATTTTAAAAATAACACTTTAGAAAATTGGCTAAAAGGTCGAATTGGCTTTTTATTTTTGCTAAAGTTTTATTGGTTTATGGCAAAGGCTCTTGTGCTGTATTGCTCATATGGATGTAATTAAAGACAAGTTCCACGTTTTAAAAGGTGAGGTTTGACCTTTACAAAGTCACAGCTTCATGGTGATCCAAATGTAGATTCTGGGCTACATACAACAGATATGCAGAAAACATTAAAATGCAGGTAAGTGCTTTCCTCCACATGGCTACAACACATTCTACTTCTATACACCTTGCTACATCCGTGGATATAGTAGTAAAGGATCCCCTTTCAGAGTGGTCTTTCTCTCAGGGAAAGCATCTATGGAACCAGTTTATGCTGAAGTTGGTGGGAATTTTGTCCTCAGGCTTCCTACCAAAGCTACAGCAGCCATGAAAGCTCTAACACGTCCGTGTTAAAAGAGTAGGATTTGCTGCCCATTTTACTGAACACAGAGGCATTTCTTTACTAACCCATGTCTGTGAAAATCTTTACAGACTCTAAACTGAAGATTCACAGGGGTGTTCGAAATTAAACAGCAGAGACAAAATGTCCTCATGCACATGCTTGAGGGAATGGTCACAAATGCTGTAGCCAGGTCTTTATCTCAAGAGAGCTATAAACCCCATTTTATTGCTACGCTGTCCCCTGATGGGCCTGCTGTCCCCTCATGAATACTGGAGATGTCCTGCACTTAGCCATAAATGCTCCCAGCATTACAAACCACTAAGCACTTGAGTCATTCCAGCAAAACACTTTAAACCTGAAGCACATATCTAGCCTTATGTAGACTATTTCCCAGTTCATTTTCAAATCAGTGCAAGAGAAGACTACATGATTACACCCTATACCAATGTTACAAAGGGAACCAAAGGAGGGTAAGGATATGGTCTTTGTATCAGCACAGTGGATAAAGCCTGTGAGCTGAAACCAAAGCTGTAGGCTGGCTATATTTTTTACCTAACTTATGGGACAGAGTTCATCTGTTCCGATTCCTAATGATTTTCCTAGGAAGAGTAGCTGTTCCTTCCTACCATGCTATCACTGTGTTACCTTATCTAGGTAGCCATGAACATTATAGCCAAAATACATGAGATGGATTAAAGAATGTGTGAAATGTACTTAATGGAAAGCTTGGCATTGAAAGACTTGCACAAAAGCCTTAGTCTTCTATCTCTTCCTGCTATTCATACCCCACGTCCACCACACAAAGCTGACAAGAGCAGGATCACTTGGCAGAACCCTCGCAGAAGCAAGAGCCAGATTTTATAACACAGCACCACATTTATGCAGCTAAACTACTTCCACCCCACAATTGGCTGATCTATGGCTAGCGAGCTACCTAACAAGCTCAACCTCTACTTAAAACTGCATGGAATCACACTTTTTAAACATCAGCATTGACCGTGAGCTACAGTCACGTTAGGACTAACAGCACAGGAGATACAGGAAAGTAAGTACTGTGCTGCCTCAGCTCTGTGTGAGACAAGGGGAAGAAACATGTTCAAAGCAAGCTGGGAAAGTGATATGTATTAAATTAACAATTACTGAAAAAATCCACCCCATCCCTCCACCCCATAGCTTTTGTGGACATAGCTTCTAAGAATCAAACAAGTGTTTGATCCAAACGCACAAACTTGGCCAAGACATTGATGGAAGCATCAGGCTCTCTCTGCCCTAGTTATGACCTCTAGTACATCTGTTCTAGACTAGTTCCAAGTTTCATAGATCTTAAAGCCAACAGTTTAACTGACAGTAGCATAGAGAAATTCTGTGAGGAAAGTCACATCTTGTAGCTACTTTAAGACTCTGTCGTGTTGTCCCAAGTGAATTAGTTGAGAGGACAGGAGCAGAACACTGAATCTAATAAACATGTTGGGCTAAAAGCAGTAATTGGCTTCACCCAGTATTTTGCAGACCTTGTGGCATTATGCTATATTAACTTTTCATGGCTTCATGCAGTGTACATTTTTTGACATTGCTTTCCCCTTGTCCTCATGAGAGCAGTCTGTCTATTCATTCATCTTTGTTTACATTCTTTCAATAAATTATACAGATAACTATTTTGCCAATTCTTCACTACTGGCACTTTTAGTTTTGCATTTACATAAGACATTCTAAGTTTATGAATTGAATTGGAGGCAATAAAGTTAAAACTAACAAGGCTATAAAAATGAATTTACTTTAATACTGCAAACATGCTCACAGCAAAATATTAGTTGCAGCAAGCTTTGCCTCATTTTCTTCTGCTTCCCCTTCTCATGCAGCACTTGCCCCAAGCCACACAGAAGGCACCTCACACCCAAGCCCTTCATTAGTAGAGTCTATCATAGAGGAGCCTGAGAAAGTTTGGACGCTTCCAAATCAAGGGCTATCAAGATTCTTGGCCAGACACATGTATTTGAAACTGCAACACATGTAGTTGATGCTATACAATAGAAAGTATTATGAATAAATGGATTAAAATACTACTTTAAAACGTTTTCACTGGATGTTAAAACCTCGCTAAAATTACAATGTCACCTAAGAAACCAAATTCAAGATAACAAGACATTTGGTGGGATTTCATCATGCATATAGGGAGAAATTTTGTGAAAGTAAGCTGACTAAAGAAGTGAGAGTCTAATGGCAGATCTGATTATATGGTCCTCAGAAAGACTACCTAAGAATTTCACGTCAATGATATGAAACCTGTTTCTAGCTTAAACAGCCAAAGTTAATTTGACTGTTTACTATAGGAGTTATTAATTACAATTAGAAACACTTGTCGTATCCCAGACAGAAGATTATTTCCTTGACTTACATGGTACATTATCCTGATATTATCTAAACCTACAGCATAACACAAACAGCAGCAAGAAAAGATCATTCCCAAGAGCACCACAACAAAAACACCTGTTAGACTTAGTTGAAAGGATATTTTTAGCTAAAATAAAGATAATTGATTACTTTTCTCCTATGATTTGCATTTAATTTTTGGCTGGCAAAGCTTGCTAATGAATAAAACTTCCAGATTATAATGGACTTTTGTAACACAACTTGGGAGAAAAGTCCAACTATTTAAGACATGGAGCAATAGTTATATGAGTTGTTGATAAATCCAGTATTTTACAAAATAAATTTCCATGAGAAAGTTCTTCTTTGTTAAAAATGGTACTTATGAAAACATGATTTCATTCAGGAAAAACAAAACAGAGCATTCCTGTAAAGCCAAACAACTTTGCCCATTTCAGAATGTGATTTTTAGCTTTTTGTTGTCTTATGTGAAGAAAAAAAATAGACATTCATTTACATTTTTCTGAAGGGGGGAGAAAAAGAAGTAGGTCTTTCATAGGAAATTTTGCTCTTAGTCTGCTTGGAAGAGGATTTTTTCTTTGTCTTCAATATAAAAGCTTCATATGAAATGGAAAAATCCAGCTCCCATCAGCTCTGAAGTTTTCATAACCTCCCCCGGTGCTAGAAAGTACAGGTGTGTGCATGCATGGTCATGGGAGCCATAATCAGAAACCACAGCTGGGCACATGCTGTTCATTTTTCCTCTCTAACTACTTTTTGGGGGATAAAGAACCCTAATGTGGATGGTAAAGGCTTTGCAGATCCAGCTCTGCCGCCCACACAGCCAGAGCCTGCTCTGTCCTGGTCAGAGCTGGCAGAAACCAGCACGCACTTTCTTCCCCGGAGGGGCAGTGGGCAGGGCTGCATGGGAGCCCATCACCTCCATGTCACAGGGCCACCACCTGGCAATGCCCCAGGGTGGGTAAAGTCCTGCCCTGGGGCAGGATAAAGGAGGCATCTCCCCAAGTCTCTCTGCCAGCCTGCCCAAAGACAGCAAGTGCCCCAAAGACATCCAAGAGAAAGTCCTTCAGGAGCTGGTGGAATTACTCAGGGGGAGGAAAACAGGAGGCCGGATGAGGCTGCTGGAGGCTCTCCACTGCCAGGCCAGCTCCTGGTGGGGCCGTGTTCAAAGTCCATCTGACAGGTGGAAATCTTGTTTCAGCCTTTAGAGAGCAGACGCTAGATACTCAGGAGAGGAGAACCAACACCAACTGCAGTGGCAAGACCACGGGAATGCCTTCTTGAGGAGCACTGCAGAACTCTCTATTCTCATCCTCTGTGGAGCCAGGTGCAGCAGCTGTAAGAAATGGGATGCACAGATGGTGTGGGGAGCACCTACTAGTGTCCTACCAGGCACAGGAAGGACTCTTGCCCCCAAGGTCAACCGGCCCAGGGGCATAAGGCTACCCATGGAAGCCCCTGAGATGGTTCCAGGTTGAGGAAGAACAGGGGTTAGGCATCTTGTGGGAAGCAGGACTAGCCTGTGGGATGAGGAGACAGATCTTGCTCACATGCTCAGGGAGTAGCCAATCACCAGCACTGGGGTCAGGAAGGACTTTTCCCCTGGGGCAGACTGGCACTGATCCCCAGGGGATTTTTTTGCCTTCCTCTGCAGCACCGAGCATGGCCACTTGTCATGTCTCCTCTGGTCCATTTGACTAGGTGACCACTTGCTGCTCATGCACCATGAAGATGATGAAGATGGTCTCTCATGTCTTGCAGCTTCGAGGAGGAAGTGGGTTTTTTCCCCTTAGGACAGATTGGCACTTGTCCCCAAGGCGGTTTTTGCCTTACTCTGCAGCACTGAGCACAATCCTCTGCCTGGGCTCCTTTGGGTCCTTTTGTCCAGGTGCCTGCTGGTCATGCTCTATGCAGGTGGCCCCTGTGCTCTGCATCCACAGGTAAGAAGTTTTTTCTGCTGCCACGGTGGGCTCTCCAGGGTTGCTTCTTGTCCTCTGTAGCATTGAGCACAGCCCCTTGTCAGGGCTTCTCTGGGCCAATTTGCTGAGGTTCTTGCCTGCTGCTCTTGCACTTCCACATCACCACTTGTGCCCTGGCTCTCTCTGGCTCTGTTTCCCATTGCAAGTTTGTGGCAGAAGTGAGCTCTGCTCTTCTCTTGGCTCCACTTCCCTAGAGGGTCATGCCTGTGCAAAACAGCCTGTGCTTGGAAGGGCTCCAGCCTTGCTGGATCATCAGGAGATGCCACTTTTCAACTCTCCCTGCATGCAATTCAACCACAGGGCAGACACGGGAGTGCTTCTCATGCATCACTGGCCAAGAAGCACAGCAGAGCAAGTTTTTGAAGGCAAAAAGTATGCTTGTCATCGATAGCTGTCATTCTTTTGAAAATACCCCGCTGTACCACATGCCTTCTCCTCTTCTTTTGTATGTGGTCAGTCCTGATCTTCATTCTTCAAATTCTCACTCTTCAGGATACAGGGACTGCTTGGCCTGTGTTCCTGCTGCTACTTTCTGTAGCTCTGTGACTTTGCCAAACTGCAAGGTACGTTCCTTCAAGCTGAACTGAAGAATGCATCAGTCTGCTCCTGGCTACACATGTGTATTGTGTTAATGCTTATGAGCATCGGCTCTGAAACAGATTCAGAAAAACTCAAATCCAATCCTGTTTCCACTTGTAACCTTTGTAACATGTCCTTTAAAGTGTTTTTGGAGCTGAAAAATCCCTGGCTCTTCTGGCAAATAACAATCTTGTCGTTATCCAATGCACGGTGAACACAGGTAATGGAATAGAACGTTACAGTTATGCTATGCTATGCCTAGAGTTCTGCAAGACAAGCTATGACCTAGGCCTGGGTGGTCCATCCAGGAGAGCAGCTCTCTGCAGTGCAGGTCTCAGGCCCATCCAGAGATGAGCACACATACAACATAGCTCAGGCAGGGACTGAAGGTCAAGGCAATGAGGCCTAGGAGCACCCACAGGACCCTGACAGAAGTAGCACTGCTCACATGGTCTCCTTTAGACATTTATTGTCGGCCACTTTGGAGAGAGACTATTGGACAACATGGACCTTTACCCTGATAAAGTACTGTTGTTCTCAGACTTTTGTTTCATTATGTTTGTCCAAGGGAAACAGCTCAGGCATTTCTAAAAATGAGTACAAGGAGAAAAAAAGTCTATGGGGAAATGGACAGGTATTGCTGACATCAAAAAGATTGGCAACCATTTTGTTCAGAAGCACGTCCTGCTTTAGGCCGAGGGGTTGAGCTTTGAGCCTTACTAGTGTCAGAGATGTGGGGGTTTTGCCATCCTGTGGAAACCCAGCTAAACTAGGTGAATACGGAAGACTTTCAAAAACTGCACTTCACACATACTTTTTTACAAATTTGTTCAGATAGTCAAATCACCTACAGTTCATACCCCTGTAAGAAGGTACATGCCTCTTCCCATGGAGTGACAGAGCCAATTCCTAGGCTGGGACATGATTATCCATTCAATGCCATCTGCTAGTGCAGGGCTGAGTATTATCATCAGAGATTTCCTCAGCATGTACTGCTTAGGGAAAGCAGGAGGTAGGAAGAAAAACCTAACAATTCAGCCATAAGGGACCTATAACAATCATCTAGTCCAACTGCCTGACTACTTTGGGGCTGACCACAAGTTAAAGTATGGTCTTAACGGCATTGTTCAAATGCCTCTTAAACACTGACAGGCCTGAAGCATCAACCACCTCTCCAAGAAGCCTGTTCCAGGATTTGACCACCCTCTCGGTAAAGAAAGGTTTCCTCATGTCAAGTCTGAACCTCTCCTGACAGATGCAGCTTTGAGCCAATCCCACACATCCTGGCACTGGATCCCAGGGAGAAGAGCTCAGCACCTCCCTCTCTACTTTCCCTCCTCAGGAAGCTGTAGAGATCAATGAGGTTGCCCCTCAGCCTTCCTTCTCTCCAAACTATACAAACCCAGTGTCCTCTGCTGCTCCCCAGAGGACATGCATTTCAGCCCCTTGCCCAGCTTTGTTTCCTTCCTCTGGAGGCACTCAAATGCCTTAACATTATTTTTAAATTGTTGGGCACAATTTACGGGATTGCATTCCTGTACTGTGTTCCCCCACAAGAAAGCAACTTGCAGAGCTATAGCTAATTGTTTCAGGATGTGCTATGTCAGCATTGCATGGCCCTTTCCAGAGAGGAAAGTATGGTCTTAAAATGCACTGGTTATCAGCTAGTTTTCAAGTGTAGCTCAAAGCATAGCACATCATTTGAAATCCTTGCTACTTGGGAATGTTTTTTTTCCTAAAAGCCCTCTAGGTAGTGGGCACTGACGGCAAGGGAAGCTGTCTCCAGCCTCACTCTGCCTGCTGGTCTATCAGGTCCACGTTTAGACACACTGAGCTTGCATCAAAGTATTGAGGTTCTTCAACTGAATAAGCAGTGTGGCGGCTCTCCGCACTTGTTGCATCAGTTTTGCAAAATAATTACCGGGTGTGTGCTAGAAGATTGTTTTTCATAGTTTCTTTTATTAATTAAAAAAAAGAAGCTCCTTTGTATCTGAATAACACCATCAGTAATTTCATCACACTGACATTTGCAGATGGTTTCAGTTGGGCACGTGAAAAGCAAATCTTCAGTCCTTCTTTGCAGCTATCTTACAGGCACATAAGGACTCTTTATGAAAGGCAGTTGCCTTTTAGTGTCAGCCAGCCCACTCCTTACCCATATCAGCAACAACCTTCCTCTCCACTAAACGCTTGTAGAATCCCTTTAAAATATAAGCAACCCTTATGTTTCACATAGCTTTTCCAGTGTCTGAGCTGATTTGGCACTTCTCCAATTAAACTTCCAAAATGGAAGCTGAGTGAATGCCAGCTGTGCTTATTTTCTTTCCTAGGAGGCATACATCCATTTTGAAAGTGGATGTTCTTCTGTTCAAAGAGAAAGTTTCTTTCTCTTTGAAAGACTGACACCACCAGCATCATGTTCATAGCCCGCTCACACAATGCATCTGTTGCTCAGCTGGCCAGTGGAAGGCTGGGAGTGCTGGTCATCATTGCATGGGGCTGGACTCCAGCAGGCTACAAATGGGTGAAAGCCTCATTAACACATCTCTTAGGCTCTATCCTTTGTGCTTTGATGTTATCAAACGTACGAAACAATGAAGCACGTGGTCAGGTTTTTTGTATTTAGACTGCAGAAAAGCATCAATCAAGAAATGTAGGTTTCCTTGTCCACATCATTTTCTGGATTCCATGGCATCTCGGTAAAGTAACGCATACAACTTGCTGCTCCTGATTCAACTGAGCAAAGCAGTAAGCAGAGAAGATCAAAACGTCAAATGGAAGATCTCAGTCATGGACTGAATAAGACCAAAATCAAAATGTGTTTGTATCTAAGAAAAAAAAAAATTACTGTAAGTATTTTATCTGCCAGTACATGAGCAGCTAGGACTGAAGTCACATGGGTACACATTATCTACAAGACCACAGCACTGCATTCAAGCTCTTGCACAAGTTACCTCTCCATTTAAATGCAGAAGCTGTGCAAGTGTACAATAACTTAAAAATAGCGTCTTTATAGCCTTGTCTCCCACTATAGAAAAATTCTGTAATTTCTTAATTGTTATTACTTTTAGATCTCATGTATAATATCCTGCAGAACATTAGTCTCTGTAGAAATTTTTTCAGACATTAATATTTGGGAGGAAAAACAATAGAATCTTGTTTACAGCTCTAACTAGAACACATTCCTCAGTTATGTTTGAAAGCTTATTTCGCACGGGTCAATCATTTGTTTTGGTTTTTTTAAACATTTTCCTAACCCAACCACTTACACTGGTGAGATTAACTAAGCTAAACCCATCAAGATTTGAAGATCCAGAAAGACATGAATGAAGAGCTACACTAAAACCCACTCTGATGACTTCTGCTCTCCATAAACAGATAAGCCAGGCAGCAGACTAGCTGGGGCTCAGATTTAAGCACTCCCGTACAACTACGTGCAGAACCGATTTGCACCAGCAGTTCTCAACGTGGCACTACGTGAACCCAAACCCTCTTGCAGAAGAAGTTTCTTCAGAGAGTGAAAAGCACAATCTACCAAACCCCAACAACTATACTCAGCACATACAGAGCCAAAGTGGGATTTCCTGCACCACCATCAAAGTAGCTGGCCAAAAAACCTGCCAGGGCCAGGAGGAGGAAGGACATATTGAGTGTTTGTGCTATTTCAACCCACAGCCTATTGCATTCTCTTCAAGGCTCTTCCAAGCCTCCCACAGCAGTCATGCGACTGAGGGCTTTCCCTCATCTTTCTGATCCTCCAACATCCTTAGAGACTCTTGCTAAAGGACTGGATCATCTGTGAAATAATCTAAATACACAGATACTAAAGAGAAAAATGTAAACAGTGCCATTCATCCATCTGTGCTATGATGCAGCAACTACAACTTTCAGAACTGAAGAGCTTTAAAGCCACAGTGGTGCGCTCAGTGGAACAGGCAGCCAGCTTTTGAGCGACACTGCAGTATTCCCACAGAAAACAGTTGGTGGGATGCTGCGTTCTTGCTTTGTCCCACCTTCTGGTGTGGCAACATCAGCTTCATACTCCAGGTCTGCTGTCAAAGACGACTAGAGGCCTCACTTGTAGCACCCAAAGATTTTTCAAGCTGCACGCATCGCCACTCTCTGGTTCAGGTATTAATAACCCTGTTAAGTTTTTAGCAAGTGTGCTCGAACACCTAACATGGGCATCCAATCTTGTTTTGCCCTCGACAGGATCTAATCCACGTGCTCCAGAGTCACACTGCGAATCAAGCCTGTCCCTTGCAAGCAGGGAAGTTTAGCAGGTTCGTTACAGAGCTGTGCTACTGCTCTGAACAAAAATGCTGACGTAGGTGCAACCTGGGATACAATCCACATCCAACTGCAGTTGCAACACATTTTTCCAAGCAGTTCAGACCTAAGACTAATGTCAGAAAGTAATTTCCATGAGAAATACTTCTAGGCCCAGTCTTATTCCCCATTTTAGAAAGAAGGTTAAAACTAGCCCTGAAACAATTAACCTGTGTATCAAGCACCAAATTAGCATGCATTTGATGTCACCGCAGCAGAAAAAAAAAGTACTTCTGGCTGCAGGAGTGTAACTGAGCAGCATCCTACCCTCTTTCAGCAGTACAGCCTACCAAGGGGCATCTGTGTGCCAGAACCTCTGCTCCCCTCCTCCGGCTGGCGGGAGGACAAGCAGGGGCAGTAACTTGTTTTCCCTGTTCAGTTCTGTTCTCTTTGGACAACTGCAAGTTAGACTAGTCTAAAGAAACTGTCATAAAAAAGATATTACATTCACACATAATGCAATGCCTAGAATGAAATGCCAATTCTTAAGTTTTTTTTAACTTACTGTATGGTCCTTGACTGAATACGACTGTGAAAAAATAAAGAATTATATATGTATAAAGTCTCTAAGGTCTTTTTTCCTATTTTCACTGCTCAAAATTTAAAAAGGAGACATAATTGCAATTTCTTAAATTAAAAAGAGTAAGTGAGACTAGTTAGGAAATAAACGTTAATCAGGTGTTTTGCCATCCTCTCAGAATAATTGTTGTGCTGGTTCACTCATCATCATTTTATGCTGCCATCAGCTGCCTGATCACACAGGCCAACACTGAACTCAACAACAGCCCCTCAGAAGGCTTCTTTCGGACAGTCCTGCCATAGGTTCCTGTGGGCCCAGCTCCTCCACTGCCCACTGTGGTACCAGCATCACCCACTGGCTGGACACAACGGACAGAGATGGCTCCTTCGGTCACCCTTTACATAGAAGAACACCACCAAGAGCACTCAGCAAGGTGTGACCAGCCCCAACAGCAGCCACACCCAACAGGAAGCTCTTCCAGTTTATCAGCTCCTAGTTGATATGATCCTGGCCTTGCCCACCACCCCAGCCACAACGACTTGGGAGAGAGCAGAGCCACAAAGACACAGGTGGGCCAGGTTCTGCCTCTGGAACATGAAGCCAATAGGAAAAACAAAACACAAGGCAGAGAAACTCACTAGAAAACGTAGTGGCCAGGAATACTCCTGAATTCTGCCGAGCCTCAAAGAATCGGAGATTGAGATCAGAGGATTTAGGGAAGCCTCCTTTTTAACATGTGATGAATCAATAGTGCATATTTAAGCTCATAACATTTTTCTGCTTAGCTGCACTACCTCCTGTGTATGAGACTTTTTAAGGGATTATTACATTTATGTAATTTTATTTAAAGGTGGCCTCATCCTTGGAGGGAGGAAAGGCATATATAAGAGCAGAATATAGTTTCAAGTTATTTTCCATTTATGATGTCCTTTTGCAGCTATTTCTAAACCTTACCATATAGCAAATATGAGCGTCTTAGAAAGAATTTCATGAAGAAAAAAGTGTAAGTATGCCTGAACAAATAGAAGGAAAAGTAATAACTCATATATCTGCTTACATTTTAGAGAAGCAGTGGTATATTCATTTCCCTTTTTGCCAGAAGTACAGTGCTTGTATTTTGTAGTCTATTAGACTCTGCTTCTCTTCTTGACCCTGCTTGTCGCCTTCTTTTTACTTCTGTGTTTTAAAATAGAGTGTAAGAAAAATAAGCTAAGAGACTAGTGGAAAAAATGTATTTTACTTGGAATTGAGCAGGCATGGATCTGAAAGAAGAATTTTACATAAAAATTTAACCCTGTGGCAATCTGGGCTTTCACTATTACTGTAGTTAAATTTGTTGCAGGATTTCATAGTGTAAGTGTCTAGAATACCCTGATAAAAGTAAATACTGTGTAAATACTGAACATCATTCAAAAGTTGCTGCAGGAAGAGTAGAAAAAGGCTTATTTCTTTAACCAGCCTTTCCATCAGGTCATGGAAGTTCATGACAGTGAAGCTCAGCCCAACATTTCAACTGGAAAATAAGTTTTCCAGAAATGAAATGCTGAGGTTTTTCTTTCCTGTGCATCCACACAGGACTCAGCACAGGGGGTCTATGAGGAAGAGGAAAGCGATGTCACCATCACTGCTAACACAGGGGCAAGAGGTCTCTGGGGGTTGTCTCCCAAGTTGTTTCAGGGGACTGGCCAAATCTTTCATCTGTTTTGCTGTGCACAAACTTACCTCAGGGTATCAGCTGGAAACAAGCAAACATTGTGCAAGTTGTTGTAAAAATACAACTGGTATCATCAGATATGCTGACCATGTAGCTTCACCTTACCAAGTAGCTAAGTGTACACAAATGCAAGCCCACAATTTTTCCTGCCATCTGCATGCAGTAGCTTTTAAATGTTGCCCTTTAGCACTGAAATTTGCTGAAAAGAGGGAAAAAAGCAGATCAGAGTTGGCATTATGCCAGAGTGTAGAAGACGTGATGATTATGAGAGTCAGTCCTGTGAATGTCTCTGGGAACTAATGATTTCAGAAATTTTCTTAATTTGGCAATTCTGTAACAGCATCACCTGAGTAGAGCTGGAGGAGGCTGCTGGCAAGGGTTGGATATGTAACCTCCATCACCACCATCATGCACCTCTCAGCTGTGGTCCTCTCCTGGGACAAATATGCTCTAATATTATCTATATTCCTGATCAGTGACATAAGAAAGCATCCAATTGCAGCCTGCCATTCAGAAAGAGTATTTTTTTAAAGAAAAAGATGTGAACATGTAGGCATTCAAGTGAAAATTCAATCCTTCACAGTACACAGCCTCTGCAAAGTCTTTTAAATGGCCCTTTTTATCATGGTGCCATGTCCGTACCTTTCTGAATAGTGAGATCTGGTAAGAAAAAATGCATGTGTACATGTGGTTGAGTAATGCATTACTCATGTGCATTTTGTTCTTTTTGGCAAACTGACTTTATCAAAGGAAAGAAAGCTACACACTGTGACAAGCTGGGCTCCACCAGAAATTCTGAGTTATCAGTGAGTGAGGTTTCTCTGTTATCTCGTGTTAAATGATGATCAGTGA
>JAVSBS010019467.1:157774-214270 GCA_033124195.1 Coracias cyanogaster
GGACTCTGAAGAAAGTACCTCGCAGACATCCAAATACAGAAGTCATAGAATGTTTTGGGTTGGAAGGGACCTTTAAACGTCATCTAGTCCATCCCCAGCCTGCAGTGAGCAGGGACATCTTCAACTAGATCAGAGCCTCATCCAACCTGACCATGAATGCCTCCAGAGATGAGGCTTCTACCACCTCTCTGCACAACCTGTTCCAGAGTTTTATCACCCTCGTTGTAAAAAAATTCTTCCTTATATCTAGTCTAAATCTACCCTCTTTTAGTTTAAAACCATTACCCCTTGTCCTATCACTGCAGACCCTGCTAAAAATACTGTCCCCATCTTTCTTATAGGCTTCTAAACAAGTTCACACTGAACTCCAGGAAGCTGGGGAAGAAAGCATACAAACAATTCACTGAGTAGAACAGGAAAAGTGTAAAAAGAAGGAAAAATATGGATTTTACACAAGATACAATGTTAAAAGGTTAAACTGAAATATAACAAATAAGTACAGAAAAGCCATGACAAAGTTCATAGGAAAGACTTTGCATATGGATTCAAAGCCCGTAACTATGACAAGAAAATTATACCTATCCGTGCAAACCAAGGCAAAGCACACAGCACGAGAGCAGACAGTCCCAAAAGATGAAATATTTTATGCATATGACAAAACTAAAAGGATTGAGCAGTTTTAAATCACAGACTAGTATCAACACCAAGGACATGTTTGTGTGTAGCAGGCACAAAATAAATAACACAAGTAAATGGCTCCAGAGACAGCAAGGGAGATCAGAATTACATCTTCACCTTTTCGCTAGAAACAGCCAGGGAAGTAAAACACAAGATAAAAGAAAAACAATATGAATCTCTGGTGCAGAGTAGAACCATGTACAGGACTATATGCTTGTTGTCCACCCAAAGATTACACTATTGCCTGTACGAGCAGTATGATACACATCTTTCCCTAAGATTAACTAAATTTAAAGGTTATTTAGCTTTAAGTGCTATAAAAACATCTGAATTTTTCAACTCTGCAAGCTGTGCTGCAGTTATCTAATAGTCAGAATGAGTTGGGTCTCCCTGGAATGGTGCTAAAAAGCAATCCCAGTCCTGAAATTCTCCAGTGAGGAAAAAGGGACCTTTCAGCACAGACTCCTGCAGCTCCCACTGTCCAGAGATTTCATGCCAGGGTCACATCCGCTCAAGAAAAACGATCACCCAAACTGGGGGGGAGAGGGTGCAGGGAAGAGGGGAGGAGAAGGGTGGAATAGAAAAAAAGAAAACCAAACCGATGAAAAATAGTTAAAACTCACATCATACTTTGTAATCATTCTCAAGAGCAGGAAGTTGTGCATTAGGAGTATCACTGACAGAGAAGACTTTAAAATAAGGTCACTGCTACTGCAACTACAAGAAAAAAAATGATCAGAGGATATATTGCTGACTTCGGTAGAACAGTCTTGTGATAGAAAAGCATAGCATCTGAACAAGAATGTAAACTGTTAAACCAAACCAGTTGCAGACTACTTCAAGGTAAAAGCTATGAAAAAAAAAAATTACAAGGCAAAATTTACATCAATTCCACTTGCATAGTCAGACACTGCAGAACAAACTTGACACTCAAGAGCATTTTAACTCTCAAGGTGATTTGAAAAATATATATAATGAGACAAAACACTTCAGCTGTATACTATAAAATACTGATGTTATTGTGTACTTTTTGTAGTGAAATGGGCAATTCCTACTATGCTTGAAACTCTGCTTCATGTTTCAGCACGGCTGTAGCCTCTTGCTTAGCCCAGACTATTATCTAGACACCTGGGAACTGACAAAAACCTGTCAGACATTACCTCAGTGACCACTGTAATCAAGGCAATGGACCATTTGCTCAGCCATGATATCTAGAAACGTAAAGTATCATTACAGTAAACTGGGCTTCCTTGTCTTTTTGTGATTTACCTGGAAATAGGAAGTCAGGCGTATCACACATCATTTCCCTAACACAGAAGTCAGTCAAACGGCAAAACCGAACAGCAGTTAAAATCGTTATGTCTATTCAAGATGAGAAAGAAAACGTGTCGCAGCCCATTCGTAACTGAAAAAGCTGATAAAATACTGCAACACCAGAAGAAGCGAGTGCAAGGCGGCACCTGTGGAACAGTAAGACACGTGCTCTGGTATCCGCCAAACATGCATGATGGTTTGCACAACCCTTGTAAATACAACAGAAGAAAAGTCAGTTGCCAAGAAGGTGAAGTTATTACTTGCATTAACAGGAGAATATAGATCTTATTGGTTGTAACAGGACGTTAAACAACTTCTGCATACAAAGCATTTAGCTTGTGCTCCTCACTGTGTTTTTCACAGAGATCTCTCACAGGAGACTATGTACCAATATGTAAGGCCTATGGCAAAACAACACATACCATACTTTTTTTTCTTTTTTTTTCTGGAAGCACTTGATGAAAGCATGAGAAAGTGCAAAGCAAAGGAGAGAATCTGTATGTTAAACTGTTTTGGCCATCTCCCTTTTAATATTTAACAATGAATAAAAAGAAATGGAAATAGCAACAGAAAAAAAGAGAGCTGCCTTTAATCTGAAAATGTGAGAAGAAAAAAATAATTTTAGGTTAGAAATTGGACTTTACTGAAGTTATTTTACTAGAAGTGTATGAATATTTTCAATCCAAAGCTTCCACAGAGCTTGAAACAAAATAAAAAATCTTCCCATTTAAAAGCAGGCATAACCATCCCTTGATACATACAGTACCTAAGAAAGAATGTAAATGTATCGATGCTTTATTTACTCACTGTCTTGTACACAGTCTCGCTGGATATTAATTAACACATGATAATGTCCAGTGTACTTAACTAATTAAAGGAGATGCTGAATGTTGTGATCTCAAATTCAAGCCTTGGGCTGTGTAAAGACGTGCTCTCAATATGCTGCTGGAACATAAAGATGGTGCTTGTAGCATCTGAAGGTTACGAGCCCCATGAAGCACAGCACACTGTTCCACAATTTCCACTGCTCTGCTCCTGCACTGCAGTAGAGGTGGTGGAACACAAGCCTGCTCTCCGCAATATGCATTTGTGGATGCATACAGGATGACAGTAAAGCAATATGCTGTTTTACAGAAATGCAGATCTACCATCAAATGCCTTTTTCCTCCCTTTTTAGTTGTAAGCCACTAAGCCACAGGAACATTGTGACTGTATGTCTAACTGATGCAAGAGTGTCAGAATGCGCCTTTGAAGTATCAGTCCATAATTTAAATCTGTAATACATCTTTATACAATAGACTGCAACATCCCTTTACAGGCAGAAAAGGGTTTCCTTACATATTTTTAGTCAGGAAGAAATTTCTCTTTTGCGTTGATTTCAACACAGGGACTAACTTACATTAGCAGACATTAGGGTCTAAAGCACGCAGCAGAGGATCTGTATTTACAGTCAGCTAGATGAAGTCTGACACAGATGGTAGCAGCATCTGACATTATGGATGATACCATGTCCTCAAATTCCATTATGCCCAGGTATGTATTGCGCTGCAGTTGTTTCAGACAACTAAGTGACCTTTCTGCCATATGTGCTTTGATACTTAACCAAAGCAGGCCAAATTAAGGACAGAATACCAGCTTTCACTTTGAATTTTGACCCCCCTTCTCCATGTCTTTCATGTGCATTACCAAGTACAAAAAAGCATCTACAATCAACTACCATCAAGCCTTCAATACGCTGTTCACCAGGATTCAAGTGGGTTTTCATTCGTATGCGGTAGCACTGTGCAGGGATCAGACTCAAACCACTCACGCTTTTTAGAATTCTCTACAGCTTTCCTCTAAGAGAATTATCACAGCGCAATCAAACCACATCCTCACCAAGAAGGTAGCCAGAAACAAAAATATGCCATGCTGCGTTTCTAAATTACCACAAGCAGCTGAGTAAGCAACATATTAGCTGAACAGGAAGCCAGGCACGTTTGAAAATACAATTACTGCAACGTTAATGTGTCACTGTCACCAACATGGACTTGAGAGTTGCCTCTACAAAGGGAAAGTGACCAAAAGTGGTAACTATGAAATGCAATGGATGGGAACGGATGGGAAACTGTCACAAGACTGGTGCCACAAGGGGACGTGTTTTTGTTTTAATTATTGCCGATATCTTTTTACAACAATTTTTTGCACCTTGTCAAAATACCAAGAAAAACTCCAAACAAAAATTCTTTGATGTTTTTGCATTCTCCCCTGCAAAATTTCCCTTTCCCCAATCATTTGTATACATCAGAAGCAGTGATAGATATGCCAAAGCATGGTTTTAATAAACCGAGATACATATCAAGGACCTGATTTAAAAATATTTTAAGATTTAATGCTTCTGCCTCCTTGTGGTAGACAGTCGAATGAACCTTCCTCAAGAGCTAGTTCAGCTGCAAATGCATCTGATGCCTCTGAAAAACACAGGAGTGTTTCCTCTCCTTGAAAACGATCAGAAAGCAGCTTCCAGTTTACTTTTTAACTGAGAAACAACAAGAAGTTGCAGGACAAAAAAAAGCAAGAGAAAATTCACTGGAAAGTTTGTGGTGTACTTCCCCTCTTCCCAAGTTTGTGGCCGTTTAGCAAACCTCTGCAGGCACCAGCTCAAGGGAAAGCAAAGCTAAGCAGTTCCCAGTACTCATCTGAGCTGAGCCCAAAGTTCTCCAGCACTTTCTGAAGTGACCTTACATCACTTATCCTTCATAAATAGTATGGGAATTGGTGGCTTTGGTGTCGAAAGTGATTAAGTTGCTTGAGGCTTGGTCTGTGCAATTCTTACTTCTCTCTTTGCTATATTGATACAAATACAACGCGTTGTGGGGACGGATTATTGTCATGCTGCGACAGAACCTGGAAGAACTGGCCTGTCCTGCATGGGAAATTTAGTCTCTATAACCTCACCTTTGCTTTTGGGAGGCATCACACGACACACATTTAAGTAACAACAGAACAGCTATAGCAATACAGAGCAAACGTCCAAGTGGGTCCTACACTGCTTCAGCCCTGAGAGTAGCAACTGCTTCAGGAGAAAATACAAGAAACAGTGCAAGCCTGGAGTGGTACTGCTCCACAGTGAGTAATCCTGTTGTGTGACCCCTACTGAACAGCTTTCAGAGCTAAGAGCTAAATATGGATATTATGCTGAATACACCTCAGCAGATGTTTTCAGGTCTCGGTTAATCACATCGAACCTATCCATACTTTCTGCATCCACGATACCGCATGGCAGTGAGCCCCCTATATTATTTATTTCTTCCATGAGAACAATATATCTTTTGTTCTGGACCAGATTGCCTGGTTAGTGCCTTGCAGGCTCCTGAGAAGTCATAGAGAAGAGGATATGGATCCTCTATTTTTTTTTCCCGACGTAACTGTTATTCTGTACACTCCTTAAAACTTTTCTCAGCGCAATTGAGCTTTCAGCCTACTCTGCCCAAGCACTTCTTATTTGCTAGAACTGTACCCCTCACTATCATTCTGCTTTTTCAAATTACAAGCACATTTAGGAATGTACTGATCATGGGCACAAGAACCAACCCAATGGCATCTTTTCCCCACTGTGGAAAAGGATAATTTTTTCCTACATTTTTGTCATCATCTTAATCCACAGAATTTCCTCATCTTACGAGGATTTAGTGAGTTTTTCAGTGAAGGACTCCAGTAAGCCTGTTTTAATGTAGAAACCCAAGTGCATTGCAGGATCCATACCACTTTTACCCAGGAGTTTGCCAGTTCCTTGATAGAGTTCAGACCTTCTCTCAGAAGATGCCCTCATGTCACTTCTAAATCACAGAAGTTTTTAATCAGTATCCTTGCTGGTTGCAAGTTGAATATATACAACGCCAGCACCTCTTTGAGAGGCTGACATCATATCCAACATCTCCAAGACAAGTGACAAAGTACAAGCCAGAGCTTGAAATGTGTTGATTTCAGTTTCGTTTACCTGTGACTGTTAAGCAAGCCCAAAGAATAGTGACAGTTCTATTGCATTCAAGGACCAAAGTGGAATGGTTCTTGAGAAAGATCACATTAAGGGCAAGATGAGAGAAAGACTGAAAGACTCAAAATTCATTCTGCAGATGCTTCTATAATGTAATGGGGCAAAGTACATATGGAATTTAAAAACATTGCACAGCCTGTGAGTCCCTAAATAAAAGCTTTCTTACTCTTGACAAATAATCACTGCAACCTTAAACATGAAGAACTCTGAAACAGTTCTGGCAGAAGAGTCACCACTGAACAGTGACACGAAAACACTCCAGTTCATGGACGCTACCTATACCAGTCAAAATACATGGCCTGTTATGATTTATTTATCATACTACTTAATGCAACTACATCAACAGTTTTACAACCATTATTATAGGCAGAATTTCTTACTAATACTTGCGCTGCAAAGGCTGGTACAGCCCCTATTGCTTAGTACTACAAAACTTCTCAGATCCCACGTTTCAGAAAAAACATCATAAAAGAAACAAGACATAGGAGAAGTTAGAAGACTCTGGATATTTAAAAGAGCAAAGCTTAAGATAAAATAAGAATCTACTTCAGAATGCAATTTAGTTATTTGAATAACAGACTGAAATCAAAGGAAGCCAGACTATTGTGTTGTGATAAAAGACTTGGGCCTGGTTACTAGAACTGAAAACAATTAGTCAAAGAGCATAGAAAGCCTGTTATTCTGAACTAGCTGTTAATATTGGCCTAAATCAGAACTTAATGCTATTTTCACTTGATTTTCTGTAGTTACTTTTCCAAAATAAAGTGTTTTGGCACAACATTCCTAGATAAAAATCGACCTGCAGAAAGTTAAACAAAGATCAAATGACATCCAGTTCAGATAATGCTTCACAACTCGTGGTTTGCCAATATGTAGTAATTTAGTATAAGCATTGTCCTATCGCACAGGACAACAGGGAACACAAGTGATTGAAGCTCGGGGGCAATATTTTTTTTGCCAAATTGTAAACTAACACTAGTTTCACCTACACTTCCCCCTAAAAAAGTGCAACTCCTGCAAAGTCCTCTTTTGGCCAATTCATGCTTTTAGTTTTTACTATCAGATATCCCTGCTATGCTTCACTCAGAAACTCTTCCTTCAGAAGTTCGCAGGGTAGTATGGGGAGGTGTGCTACGTTCTGCAAGGGAGATAGCTTTGTTGTACTTTTATTTTCCTAAGGATTCTAAACAGAGCTTGCGGGCCTTCTGCATAGGGTGTCCTACTAAAAGGACTAAGTATTCTTCAATTTTCTCCTTGTATGGTCTATTTTCAGTTCAATACAGCTAGATTTCCACTGAGACCATAACATCATCTGTTTATGTATTCTGTCAAGTGTTCCCAAGACCTACTTCAATTGTTTTTCTAAGTGTAGGGCCTCTGCTGTAGGTCCTCAAATAAAGTGCGTGCAATATTGATCAAAGTCCTACTCGCACTCCATGCGAGATTCAATATATTCCTATTAGATGGGTACAAGCGAAGCTTGATCTTTAGCAGGATAAGCAAGCACTATATTGCAGAGAACAAAAGAGCTCAGTTGTTCTAAGTGGCTTAGAGTTTTGTCTGGTCTTTGGAGACCCTTCTAAAAGTCACTGGGAAGATTAACAACATTTTTCCCCTCAATGCCTTACAGTCAGCCTTGGTTATGGATGCACACAGCACAGTTTTGCTTACTATTTTCACTACCCACAAAGTAAACCATGAAAAGAAAGTTTGTGTGCCTGAAGTCTGTGATACATAACCATACTGTCCCAGATTATCATTTTCTTCCTCAAGTTTTGGATGCACATGTTAGCAACCTGCACACAATATTCTACTTTTCCATTCTTAATTTTGCAACTATCCAACTAGCATCTGCAGTTTAACCTGTGCATGAAGAGGTATTCAAATCAATCTCAGCCATCAAAGCACTGTCACTCATTCTGCAGTGGAGATTCTTTCCTTGTCTGAGCACCATTCACACTTAATAGGAAGTGAAACCAACAAAACTACTCATTTTGTCAGAGTCAGGTTCATCACTTTACGTATCCATTGAAGCCTATATAGTTTCTTTTTTCAATATTCAGCCTTTTTTAATAGCTCGTTTGTGGCTTTTTCTTCATTTTTGAAGGTTTAATTCAAGTCTGTACTCCTGTGCAAATTTTCCACTGCCAGATTAACAATTATCTGCCACATCCACTACAGCTGAAACAAGAAACAGTGGATTTATGAAGAAATCTAAGACAAGCTTATATAGAATTGCATTATCCAGTTCTTTGCCTGTATCATCCCCATCTCAGCTTCTTTCTTAGAAGAGCTGAATGTTTCATTTAGACTGGAATTAGGGTCCTGACCTCCGACATCAGGTAATACTTGATACGTTACTTGTAGGCCCTTGGCTTTTCTAACAACCCCATCACCCAAATGTGTGAAATGTTGGTGCTTATTAAAAGAATCCCAATCAAAGCTGGTAGCCCACTTTATACACAGGGTGATGGTCACTCTACAAAATGTTCTTAGACACTGGCAGAACTGCAAGGTACTAAAGATAATCATCATAGACCTTGGAAATTGAACTCTTCAGTAGGATACCATACTATGGATAAGATGGAGTAATGAAAGCTTCGGTGAATTTTGAGAAGCTAACTAGTTTCTGCTAGGAACACATTAAGAAATTATCAAATAATTTCTCTCTAAGTCTAAAAGTTGGTCATCAGAATGGTATAGGATCTCTAGATATGCTAGGAGAACCATCACCATGAACCTCACATTGAATTGAATTGCTGAGATAAAAGTTTCATTTTCTTTCTAGCACCACATTCATGTGTTTCAAACAACTTCCACCAATGCTCAGCATTTGCCAGTGATTCACTGTTCATACAGAACAGCAAAAGAAGTGCTGTCATTTCCTTAGAAGTACAGTTTGATTTGAAATACCAACATAGCTTGATCAAACAAAAAAGAAGCACTTATATAATCAAGATCTTAACTCAGCAGGCAACTAATCTGTACCCTGAAACATGAGGACTAGTAAGTATCCTGATATAACTGAATTTTACCAGAGTTTGATGACTATTCAAACTTATGTAGAGCCACGTAGTAGACAGCAGAGCTCAAACAGCTTAAGTAAAACTGAAATGTTGAGATCTCTAATTAATAAAAGATACTTAGCCAAGACCAGCTCCAAGATTAGACAAAAATACTCTAGAAAGAATCGACATTCCGAAAGCAACCCTGGACAAACACACTGATTTTGAAGACAGAGAATATCTGTCCTCTGAGTTAAACTGTATTGTATCTGTTGAGGAACTGGTCCATATGTTCAAGAGGTATTTTCCATCTCCCGCTTTTATGATTCATACATAGATTGTATTTTCATTGCTATAGGGTAAATACATTTTAAATTAGACTATATAAAGAAGCTCTAAAGTTGCCATGACAGTTGCAGCAAAATGCCTTGTCATTTTTCATTACAAAGCATAACCTAAACTTTATAACGAAATTTGCTTTTTCAGCTATTCCTCCAAGCATAGCCTGCAAATTTTTTTTTGTTGATCGACCAATTGTTTCTTTCAGATTTGCATGGTTAGTTATCAAATAGAACGATCATCATTTAGATTATTAAAACAATCCAAAATCCAGCTTTGTTCTCCTTCCTGTGAAAGATAGGAAAGGTGAAAGGTTTTAGAGAACTTTTCCTCAGGACATTGTTTATAAAGGCAGAGAAACAGTTCTAGGCCACCAGCTCTGATTTGATGATCTTCCCTAGACATGCCCCCCAGACCTGCTCCTGGACATAGTTCAGTGCCAGCTGTTTCTCCTCCAAAGGTTAGCCCTACCCCTCAGCTAATGTTTGCTCTGGAAAATCATCAATCCCATTGTTAGTGCAGCTGATGGTGGCTCCAGCCATGGTCTCTTTGTTGCATTTCCTTTCCAGGTTTAAGGCTTCAGGAATATGAAAGATGAGAGGCACAAAGAGCAGAGTCCATCTGTTACTTTTAACTAATAGGACAGGCTGGCAAAAGTCTCCTAAAAATAACTTAAACTATTCTGCTCCCACCTATCTTCCAATCTTTAAAAACACTTTAACACTGAAGAAACGGGGGGAGAACATGGTATTATGCATATAGGCTGCAATTTGTCAAGCTAATTATCTTTTGCATCAGATTGACTGCATTAAGCAGAAAGCAGAATGTATAAAAAAAAAACCGCGAACTGTTCATTCCAAGAACAATTAAATCTAAAGTAAGAAGAATTGTGATGAATTGCTGACAAGTGTTAAAACATCATCTGCTGGCAGCTTCTTTGTCTTTTAAGATGTCATAGCAAAGTCAAACCCAAGAAGTCTACAATAGAAGATATCAAATGACATTTAATAGAACATGAGACAAGATGTTTGTGTGTAAAATCCTTTGTCAATCTTTGCTGCTAGTCAGCATGCACATATCAAGGGTACTACAGACAGTGTAACGGGAAGACCCCACTGTGAGATTATTTGCTACTTCAAACAACGCTATCTGAACTTTATCTAACAAGATCCGGACCTTGAGTCAGGAATAGACTACAGCAAGGAGACGGTTTCCTTAGAGTCACAGATTTAAAGAGTTCTGAATTGAATCATTCCAATACAGAATATTCAACAGTGAAGCTGTGTGAACAACAAAACTAATTAAGCCTGATAGCAAATGTATCCATGTCTTGCAGCTGATTGACGTGAACTGAATTATTCCTTAAGCTCTGGGTGAGCCCACGCCTTAACCAGAAAATCTGCACAGGAGAGGAAGTCTAGCATCATTCTTGAAAAAACAGATCCCGGTAACTCAGTCTTTTGCCCCGTTGTTAGGAAACCCATAACACCATTCTCCCCTGTGAATTGCTTGATGGCTTTTAGTGACAATACAAGACGTGACATAGGGAACATTTTTTATTCATTTAAAATTAGTACAATCCTATTGGTTTCAGTCTTTTTAAATCTTACAAAATTCTCCTTTTAGAAAAAAAAAAAAAAATAGTTCTGAGTGACAAAAGTGCAACTGACAGATACTTTTTGGAAATACTTCTTGTCTATGGAAGTCATCACAAATGCTGTTATTGCCCTTCATCCCCAGCACCCGCAGTTCTCCAGGCAAACTTGAGCACAGTGAGCAGACACTTAGCATTATACACTCATTTGGTATTTTTCATCAAAAATAATTAGATGTTAATAGAGTAAAAAAAGTTAGCTTGTCTAGAAAAAAATCCTATTATGGCAGCTATTTAGAAACATCGTTTTGAACAAAAGCTTTTTTCTCTGCATGCTGATTTTAAGATTACCTGGGCTATAGATGGAATCTTCTTTACCTCAACTTGAAAGTGCAACAAAAATCCAATGCTACCTCTGACTTTGAGTAATGACGAGAAAGGTAATATTTTGTTCTCACACTTGTAGAGGAGAAAACACAACACGGTGTCTTAGAAGAGTCCTCTCATGTTTCCATAACCATTATACCTGAAGTTCCAGGTTTATATACTATAATCAGGAGAAAATTAACATAGTTTACCAAGACTTAGGTCATCATAACTTCTGCAATGCATGCACTCTCCAGACTTGCAAGGATTGTAATACTAGACTCACGTAGTTGTTGCGTAACGGGAACTAATGCACAAATCCCATGTTCAGTGAGGGATATATATATATATCCAACCCACAGACCGGTCTACAGGGACAAATTGTATAGATTGCAGAGGACCGTTAACCCGGATTTTGTCATTTACACTAGACCATGAAGCATAAGCCCTACTTTTAAAAATAATTTGTAGTTTCTTTCTAAACATACGCTACTGCTAAGATGCAGGATGAAGACTACTGATGCTATGAGATACAAAGTGTTTCTTCCCAAGCAATAAGAGAAAGAATGGGGTTAGACCTTATCTACTGCTGCTTCCCTCCAGGTACAGGGTGGCATCCTGCTTGCATCTTACAAAAGAGCTTTACATTCAATTCAGGGGGCTGCTTGGTAATTCTGCCAACACAACGGGTAGCAAGCACACTTGGATGAGCAACCTTTGAACAACGCTGTGTACAGTTACTCATATTCTGCCACTGACCAGAAGAAAACTCTTTCCTTTTTTAGCTCCCTTCTCCTTTTGCTTAAAAATGCCTTTGTTTTTCAAAGCTAAGTTTACGTTGTGCTTTGCTCAGCGACAGATGCAACAGCTCCTGAGTCTTATTTGGCTAAGTTATGCTCATACAATAAAAATAGCTTACACATCTTGCTGTACCCATGCATTTAACTGAGTAACCAACCCAGTGTGCCACGTTCCCTTGTTACTTACATAGCAGTCACAGAGATTAACACGTTTGCTCTGTCCTTACCAACAGCCTTGGTGAAGTTGGCTTTGTCAGTGCAGGCTGCAGATTCCCATTGCTTTAAAAAACAGACGCCAGGTTGAATCTTCCCTTATGATGGCTTACCAAAAGCACCATGCTAGTAGCAGTTGCTCACAGATTTTACTGAGAGCAAATTTTTGGGTCAGGCAGAGCCTTTAACACTGAGTTTTTCCGTTGACTGGAAGAAACTGGCAACTAGTAGCAGAAGTGAGCAAGCGCTACAAGAGGTGGTCTGTTATTGAGGGTTGTACTTGACTTGGCTACCTACTATGTGGGTCAGTCTTTATTAATAGTAGACAAATTCCCACAAAGCTATAATATGTATAACCTAGCATATACAATATATGTATTTAGAGCAGCAAACTTGTAGTAATGACTGCAGATACTGGATTTTTCCAGTCCTTCAGTGAACCTAGAAGTGTAATAATTCTTTTACACATCATGCCTTGCTAAACTTGATTCTGCAAGGCACTGCCTCCACCTCAAATACAAGTTTAATTAATTATCTAAGGTAAGCCTAACAGAGACTAGTTGAAATTCCATGAGTCCCTTTGACAACATCAGACTTTAAGAAGTCAGCTTCTTTCATTCCATATTTGATTTTATTCCATGTGTTTATCCAAAGATGATTTTTTTAAAAATGCAACTAGGATCAAAGCGCAATGAGAACCAAGTTCGAATATTGTAAAACTACGATATATTGTGTAGAGGTATGTATATTTCTGAAAAGATGTATTATGGAAAAGAGGTATTTATGCATTTTATAGTCACTTTATTGCAAAACTGACAAATTTCCCTTATTAACTCTGATTAAACCTACTGAATTTTGCTACCGGTTTTCAGTTATACGCCAAGTGCCAGGAAGCAGTAACATAGTTCTGTGGCTTGGGTTGCCTGGTCTGCTTTTGGAAAGTTGACAGGTCTTATTTGACCTTTATAACAAGATTTAACCCCAGTAGTTGGACTAAGTCACTCTCATTTAGATGAGCAGACTGCTGCAGCTCAAACCTAGGTCAGTAGTGAAGGAATGCTGTTGCCATATGACAGTTGTTCACTGGCTTCTGGGAAAACTGTTGATGTTCTAAATACATTTTCTAGTGGATAGCCACTTAACCTAGAGTTTATTGCCACAGTTTGTAGTGCTCAGCAGAAAGGCAAACGGCTGAGTCATCAGGGAGACAGTGACTTTCTCAATACTGACTTTTTCCAAGTCAGACTTGAGGCACTGGCAGGGAAAAATCCCAAAGAAGATTCAGAACGCTCAAATACAGCAATCTTTACAGTACGTAGAACAAGGTATCTTCCACCAGTTTAAGAGGAAAGTCATTTCACAGGAATGGATCTTCTGAGCCATTGCTAACAAGTACTCCAATAACATTTGTGTTCAGGTAACTTGTCAGGTCTCAAGAAGAAAACTCACCGTTATTCACCTCCCTGCTTTAACAAGTGATAAATTCCACCTGCAGGTCCTTGTTTAGATACAAGCAGGTTGCAACAATCTGAGCTCCTACTGGTTGAACCATCTCAACTACTACCAGCAGCTGTCTCTGGAATAGCTTCATAAAACCATATAAATGCTCTACTCATACCAAATTTTTTATCACGAGGTTCATTTTTTCACTGTGCATGAGGTCCAAGACTACTCAACTGACAACTATGTATCATGACCTGCTTATCAACACGCTACTGCTCCAGCACATATATAAAGAGACTACAAAGGCAAAAGCAAAGAAAGGGGAAAGAAGGGGGACACACACACAGAGGGGAAGCAAGAGGGCTAAGTTATGTATACCGAAATCTCTGACCTGGATTTCAACAAAATGACTGCCACAGTAAAGCTAGAATATCACCCTTCCTAGCTTGGGTTTTCTTGACTGGTGCTTCCATCATTTCAATCATGAAGAAGATCTATTTTAAATGATCACATGGAGTGGTAGAAGAATTGGCCTATTTAAAATTTAGATCCTATACTGAATGTTTATCAACATCCACTATCTGTTCTCATTCCTCTAAGAAAACTGCTATATACTGGGTACTAAAATATAGTACTTATCTCTGTGGTTAAGGAGCAGGATATTGAAGAAAAAATACATTCTGACCTTAATTAAGACACCCATGCCAAGTTTAGCAATGGACAAAGGTCTATCTGCAAGAAAGCAAGAAGCTTGTGTTGCCAACACCAGAAAGCCAGAGCAATAATTCTGTAACAAAGCAGCAGAGGAACCAGACAAAAGAACATTATGGGAGTTTAGCTGATAGTCCTCCCATCCTGCAGCCCATTAGGACACTGTTGCACTTTCTGCATTTTTACTTCATTAGCTCATAAGCTAATGTCTTGCTAATAGTTACAGGGAAGGGAAAGATGATTAAATGTTCTCTATTATTTTTAACGGCATTTAAGAAACACCAATTATTCCGCAGCCTCATTTAGCACCTAATACTAAAGATGCATTCATATATTTCTACAGAATATATATAATCTAAGCATCTCTAATGATAGTCCTGTTAATGGCCCTTGTGCAAGAGACCTGGAACGTTGTCACAAAGGTGCCAGCCAACAGTGGGGACTAATTGTCAGACTTGACCAGCTCCTTAGTGTGTCCATGAGCAAAAAAAGACAGCCCATCTCAGTTATTCAGAGAGAAGGTATCACTGTCTTCTGCTTGCATATCATGTGGATTTATTTGTGAGATCTGTTTAGGTGCTACTCACTTTTTGCCTCTTATCAATAGCATGGACATAAGCAAAGGAGGAGGATCATTGTCCCATTCTTCTTTCTTTTCGGACACTTCGCCTACGGTTTCTTTCAATGCATCAGCCTTAAGCTGGCACCCAAAATACTGCATTTTTTCGGTTTCTCCAAGGAACAAATCATTTTATTTTTCTTCATTTTCACATCTACTTTGGCTATACCACCTCAATAGTTCCTAGGAGTCAGTTCTCAGGTTATTACTAGCAATTGTTAACGTTATAACTGCTTCTAGGGACAGCTGAGCTGCAATACTGAGTGCCTTGTGTCCCACCCTGCCTGCGTACCTATAATTCTAATGAGAGACAGACCGTCCCACGTATGGATATGCCATCACTATGAGATGCTACCTTGGCTGCCATCTCACTCAGCAAAAGCAGCATCATGTTAGAAATCAGCTATATCATCACGTCTGATAAAGTGCCACTTTCTCCTTCATTTTCATCAGCAGCAAGAGCCAGTTGCACTTTAGGAAACACAGTCAGTCTTCAGACTACCACAGAAGTACTAAGTTCACTTTAGAGCTTCTCAAAAGTTGCTGCAGACTTCTTCACACATCAAGTGATGCCACTAGCCAAGAACAGCAGTGTAGACATTTTCTGCTCATTAGCATCAGCATGTATCTTCTCCTTGAGCCAGTTTAGTGCATTTAAAGACAGTAAGGTCCAACACAGTTCTGTAGATGCCAGTTCAGATGTTGAGATTTGGGTTGGCCTCTCTGCCCACCCTCTAATCCTTTAATTAAATAGATTAATTCCTTGGCTCAAAAAAAGATCAGCCTTTTAGACTAATGGCTTCTTATTCTGATATTGTTTTTTTTTCCAAGCACTCCACTTCCTCAGCTAGCTTGAATCAGGTAGTAATGCCTCTTTCCTAGGGCAGTCAGAAGGAACCTCTTAATCAAGTTTTAAAGACACCTCCCCTGCAACAAGACACTTTCCCAGGCTCAATGGACAGGAAAAAATTCTCTAAACAGTTTCACATCAAAAAAAAAAAAAAAAACACAAACCTGAGCACACAAATTCTACCTGTCCATGACAGCAATGAGTTAATAGGAACTTATTAAAAACCTTCCCCAGATAGCAGATTGATAAACATACTCCCGCTTATCCAATACAAAACATAAGCCTGTCTGTGTAGCACAAAGCAGAAGTAGTCAGTGAAAAATGTGTTATTTGCAGTGACTCATTGACCCCACCTGCAGATTCCCTTTCAAATCTCTCGCCCAATGGACCTTCAAACCTCACACAGAAGAAATGAAAAAAAGAAAACTTGGGGGAGGGAAGGAGGGAATCAATTTAACTTTTAACATTTCTTAGATACATCAAAGGTCTCAGCCATATAGTTATATTAGGTTTCTATGTGGATTCTTGTAAGATGTATGTAGAAAAGCCTTCACCGGGTTCACTGCATGAGACTGAAGAAAATGCAGACAATATGAGTTTGAACTTTAATCTTTTTCTTTCCTGGAAAGCCATCTTAAAAAAAAAGTTTAAATAAACTATATATAGATGCGGGCAAGTTGCAAGGCTGAATACAAATCTCTGATCCAATACAAATATTTTGTCACTCAGCTCATGAGAGCGCACAGCAGTATTCAGGTCTCCCAAACTGAACTGCAGCATGGCTACACATCCTCACAGTTGGTACCAGTATTTGTAATATCCATGAGGCAAGTTTATAAGCTTATTAAACCCAAAACACAGAAGACAAAAGCTTACAATAAACAAGGATGAAAAAGAGAAGATTAGAGCGAAAATGACAAAGGAAGATGAGGTTAAAATGTGTTAGGTACAATATAGGTGGAGGAAAATTACCACAGGCATGCTTTAATAAGTACAACAATTTTTTCCCTGCAGATGCTGGATGGTCTCGACATACTTTCAAACAACATTCCTAGTAGTTAATCCCTCAACTCCACTAGCAATTTGACAGGGTTGTAACACTATGAAGCATCTTTATTATGTACTTATCTTCCCCTCCCTCCTCAAAAAGGAAATCAAGTGTGTAGAGTGTAAAGTGCATTTCATATGATTTGTTAGGATTATCTCCTCCTGACTTAGGAATGCATCTCCCATTAACAGTAATGGGCAACTGCAGGCATGCAGAAAGAGGGGAACAGTCATTGCTGTTTCAGCCTTGTAGATATTAGTGATACTCCACAAACTTTTTCTTGCTCACTGGCTGATCCTCTAGGACAAGGCAAGCAATAACCACTGGAAAGAATTAACCTTCTGCCTACATATTTCTTCATTTTTACCCCCCAATAGTGAAAATTCAATGTTCAAAAAGTGAAAGAAAGAAAACACAGAAATCTCGGCAAGCAAAAGGAACGTACTTTTCTACGAAGAGCAGGCACAAAAGTTTATGATACTTTGTGAAAGGAGATCTATTAAGACTGCAAGGATGGTGAAATAGGTAGCTAGCCACCTATTAGCTACCTAATGCCCATGAAGCATTTAGTCTCTTTCTCATCCTAATTTGAATACAAATTAATTTCATACTTTCTTTGGCTTTAATTTTTGAGGCCAAATCTCAACTTATTGGACCTCACATCTCTCACTGTATACATGTCCCTCAAAAAAAAAAAATAAATCCAGCATGTCAGATCATGGATTTGCTTACCAGGATAACTTAAATTTTTCACCGTGTCAAGGGCAGCGATGAGGGTTGTTGTTTTGAGTTTTTGGTTACTGGGGTTTTTTTAAGAAGTAGTAAAGGTAGAAAGAGGTCAGTAAAAAGCAAAAGGAGATTTTAGGGGAAAGCAATGTTAATACAATCAATACTGGACAAACACTTCAAGACTTCTTTCAAAGAGGAAGTTGCTTTAGTTGAAATACATTGTTCTTTGATTACACAGCAAGCCATGTCAATAGACAAAAAAACTTTGTTTTGACAAGGTAACAGAAACCCTGAATACCATTCCAGTTCTTAAGAAAATCATTAACGATAATATTGCTTCCTGGCTACCACTGACCAGCTTTCCAGCTGCAGTCTGGGTCCATAACAAGTTCTGGCTGAAAGTTCTGGCTATTGCAACCACTTCACAACTCACCTGTTTTAAGTAATGCAAAAAAACAGGAAGGAGGGATGGGGTGGGGCAAAAGGAGAGAAGATAACCCCATGCATTGCCAAAGAGAATCAAATCAAACACACTTCTACCTTAACGGAAGGATAGGATGCAAAGGATGGGGGGATCCAACCACAGTAACCATCCCTGACAACCCACAGAAAGTCACCACTGCATTAGAAGAGTCACAGCTGTGCAAGCCCCTCCATGAGCAGCAACTGCATCTAACAGTTTGCCACAGGATATCCTGTGACAACCTCAGAGATCAGCATGACCTAGCTGGGGCTAATACAGGTAGATAACACTCTCAGATCCACTCACAGATTCGTTTTTAAAGGAAGCATGTGTCAGCCTGAGCTTCATATCCTTTTTGACAAGGGCATATTACCTGATGGGGCTGTGAACCAGACCATCTGCTGTAGGAAGGAGCACCAGAAGTCTTGTTGGCTGTAGTTCTCTGCAAAGTAAGAGACAGGCATGTCAAATATTCAGCAACATCTCCATCATACACATAGCTTCACCAATGTCAACCATGTAAACTTCCATAATAAAAAAAAAAAGCTAGATAAAAACCTCAAGAAATCATAAATATAATATGGTAGCATTAAAATCACAGGGATGAAAGTTTGCTGAATTTGCCACCAATGCTCTGTTTGGCCTTGGACCTCAGAACCTAAATTTTCACCTCAACCTCTGCATGTCGCCTAGATTGCAAATTTAAATGCTTTGCGCTAACCTAAACCGGGGAGGCAAAATGCTACCCTTCAGCCAGGTAATTTGCTTAATCTGAGCAAACATGCTCTAAATTCACATTTATTCCAGAGAGGCATCATTAAAGGCGTTTGTCTGCCTGTTCTGAGAAGTTATAGCTGTATTTTTCCCTAACTCATAGTGATGGTTCATTCCGTACTTCATACTAGTTTTGTACAAGCTGTATATGTAGAAAAAGAAAAACTTGCTTCATAATCGCTTCACCTAACTCAAAAATGAAACTTGGATATTTTCAGAATAAGTAATAAAAGAGATTAATTGTTTACCAAATTCTTTTGGAAGAAACCACTGTCTTTATGATTTATCCTTGTACTTCTTTCACCTTCTGTTTGTTTTCTGAAGCACAAAGGAAAAAGACCAAACCATGGACTTCCATAGCCATATCATCTGTGTCATATATGGGCCTTATAATCAAACTGCCTTTGATATTGCAGGAGAATCAAAACAGTGTGGTGTCTAGTAGAACACCACCAATTATTTTAATACGTATTATCCCCAGTTTCAAAATTATTTTATAACATGAACTTCTATGCCATTTACTAATAGTTTAGGCTAGAGCCTAGCGTAACACAGAGCTCCTCCAAGCCCATCCCTCACTTATGTGAATTTGGTGCTTCTAAAAAAAAAAACCCAGAATTCCACAAACCAGAGTCAATAGCCAAAGCTTGTGCAAGTACGTCACTATTATATTGTGTAAGCTCAGTTATTATAGAAACCTTGTGACAACATGACCGCCTGCATCAGGAAGATCAGGTAGATTTGGTTACCTACTCATGAGATCTGAATTCAGACAAGCTTTCCAGACATGAGATACTAATTTACCAGTACATTATGTCACCAACAGGAGGCTAACAGGGAGACAGATTCATATATAAACCATATGGATATAAATTATATTAAAAAATGCAAGTAAGACAATCCATGTGAGGTTTATACCACAATGTAATATACTCTTCATAAATATGACAATAAATAGCTTATGGCTTTTAACACCCAAGGATATAGTACATTTCTCTGCCTATTATAACCAGGGCTTATACATCATTACATATTCTAAAGCTGGCATGCCATTCCCACTAATGAGAAACAGCCACTGCTGTAATTGTGCTTTTGTGTTAGTCTATCAAAAAAGAGTACCCCTTCCAGAGCAGGAAGCCAGTAGACAAAACAAGAAAGGACCCGAGCCTTATAAGTATTTAGAAGCTGACCTCCATTTTCTGATTTAAGATGTACACTTAAAAAAAAGTCAAAAACAGTAGCATAAAAGGCCTAAGATCAGCATTTATTTCCTCTATCCTCCAGGCTTTTTTTTGTTTCACCCTTCCATTCATAGATCAATGAGTAGGATCAATTGCATGTTCCAAGGCAGTAAAATTAATAGGTTACAGAGTAAAATCTTACGCTGCTCACACACTTCTATATCAGATTTTTTGGAGTAGATTCTGAAAGATCTAGAAAATGCTTCCATCTAAGCTTCTCTCCAAGTTCTAAGAGCCAACAGTAAAAAAACCTGAAGACTCGACCACATCCCTTACTTGTCTCGGCAGTTAAAATATTTGAGACGTGACTTAAAAAACATGTATGAACAAGCTGCAAACACGTACACATACACACACATTGACTCCTATTTCACTGAAATCAGTAGAAACTGGACAATCACCTACCTCGAGGAGTATGACCCTTCACACCTAGCAGCTGAAATTACAAGCTAGAAAACACTCTCTACAGCTTGCACCATAAAGGGAACCTCAAAGTGCTTCATTTTCACTAGATATCTAGGGTGAGCATGGGCTGTGTTTAGCCCTTTAAGCCACATTCCTTTTCTTCATTAAGATCAGCTTTCTCATCACTCTTGCTTTTGAGAAAGAAGGAGCACATTCACAGAACATTATGGGATTCTCCCTTTGGCACAACTAGCACTTTAGCACAAGCCCTGGACCTAAACTCCCTTTCTTGTCTTGTAGAGCTCCCTGAGAATATAATTTAAAACATCTAAACAGCCCTCAACTCTCCAAGGCCCTCCAGCAAGGCCCTCCAGCAAGGGCCTTCCCACCTCCCACACCCACCCCAAGCTAATTTTATATCCAGCCTTTCTACTGTCCTAGCTCATTTCTACTCCCCACAAGCTGTCTCTAAGCCATACATGTAGGTACAAAACCCCCTCCTCAACTATTAAAAACGAATTAGGACTGACTGCTCCGGTTACCTCTTTGTCCAAGCTCTTCCTTATGTCCTTGCCCCTCCTCCTCATTCCCCCCACCTGTGAAGAGAGGTTAAACTCACACAGCTGCAGGTTACCACCAATTGCTTTAAAGGGCCGATGAACTCAAAACTTCAGGAGGCTATAACAATTTTTTAGAGCAGACTATACTTTTGAGGCAATAAAAATGCTAACTGGATGCATGGGGTTTTTGTATGAGATGGAAGTTATGGAAAAAAAGAAGTGAAAGAGGAAAGCTGGTGGTCTGTATATTGCATGCTGCTGCCCAAACATTTCCTATGAGGACAAAATCTGATGTAGATATAGGTGCCATGTGTGCTTCAAGCATGTGGCTAGGCCCAAGCCCAAACGTGAGGAATGCTAATGAAACATCAGACTGCCTCCAAATCCCAGTGAGAGCCAGAAAAAAGTACTTTTCATAGTGATAAAGTAGCACAGATAAAAGAGCAAGTGATGCAGTGTATGTGCAAAGTTGCTGTTTTATATGAAGTTTGCAGGAAAACTGTTTTCTTCTACTAAAATTCCTACTACTGAACACAGTAGATAATATAGCAAGAAGCCAGAAAAAAACTTTTGGAAGAATACATGGAAATCTGACTATGGCTCAACAGGAGAGATCATGAAAAGATACGTTACTATTTCATTCTTGGGCTAAGGCTATTAGTGACTTTATATAATAATACAAGCCAAAATCATATACAGCCCAGAAATAATTTCTCATTCAGCCAAAGAGAGCCACTCTTCAAAATTAGGAAAGAAAAGCAGGGCACAGAGAAATAGTGTCATTACTCTGAAAATATTTCTAAAAGCAAAAAATATAGGCTGATAACCATGCCAAACTTTATAACTTGTTCTGCAGCCAAATAAACTAATAAATCCTTCTGATGGGTATGGCAATTCATCCCATCAGCTTGGAAAAGTATCTTAAGGTGGGATGAATTACTGTCTGGAAGTACCTGTCTCTTTCCATCCACTCACTGGAGAGAGAGGCTAAGCAGCCACTTTAATTGAGACATCTAACTTTGGATGGCTGATGTTAGGTGGAAGTAAATACTCCCTGTTTTCCTTCCTACCAAGGGACCTTGGCAACTGGTCCTCTTTGAGGGTTTAAAGGGTTATTATGGTAACAAATTTGCTGTGTAACTCGGGTACGTTTGAACTGTCTTGTGAACTCCTACAAACTATGTTAATCTTTCAAATGCAGCTCACTGTTAAAGATGTGAAGTACTGTCTTCAATTTCAGGACTTAGAATTTTTTGCCTGGGCAAGAAGGAGAGAAAATATTTTTGACTTATAAATAGAGAAAATATAATATGAAAGTAAATGGGAGATCATTTCAGATCAAAAACTACTTAGACTTACACCAGTTGTTCTTTCAGAATACCATTATAGTTACATGATATACATAATATACTATCAATTCCTCAGCTCTTCAATCTCCTGGCCTGAAATCTTGCTGCCGTTGAGCAGGTATCTGGCTCATCAGTTTTACTGTTGCCTGTTTAAAGAGTAGAGTCCAGTTTCCTACAGAAAGGCGGATATCAAACTCGGGATATATGCTGCACTGTCTAATATCTAGATTACTTTTTTTCCCTATTATTTTCAATGGAATTTCTCTGATTTGTCTTTAAATTCAAAAATCCACTTGCTGAACAAAGTAATAGTGACATCTGACAACACTGTAAGATGTCAAGGCACTGAAGTTCTTCTCTTTTAAGTTTGTTTTCTTTTTTTCATGGAGTTTGGTATGTCTGTGACTTCTGCAAAGAGGAACCAGTAATGTTATGTTGAAAAGGAACAATATTCAGTAGCTGCTTACTGACATATACAGGCTTTTGGGTTCACTTGTTTATTTTATTTCACAGCAGGAGTTTATGAAGAGACACACAAATGAGAAATTGAGTTTTAATCTCTCATACCAGAAAGGGCTGTAATGTCATCATAAAATGGTTTGAGTTGGAAGGGACCTTAAAGATGATCTAGTTGCAACCATCCTGCCATGGGCAGGAACACCTCCAACTAGATCAGGTTGCTCAAAGCCCCATCTAAGCCTGGCCACTTCTAGAGAGGGGACATCCACAACTTCTCTGGGCAACATGTTCCAGTGTCTCACCACCCTCATAGTAAAGAATTTCCTCCTTAAATCTAAACTAAATCTACCTTCTACCAGTTCAAAACCATGACCCCTCATCCTATGGCTACACTCCCTGATGAACAGTACCTCCTCATCCTTCCTGTAGGCCCCCCTTTAAGAACAGGAAGACTGCTACATATGTCCTTTATGATTCTCCAGAAACAAGTAGTGGGTTTATTTTTTTAATGACAAAAAGTCCTTTTGCCATTAACGGTAGCAGAATAGTGGGAGGAGGAAGACCCAGGCTGGTTTTTTAACTATTGAGTTTTGTTTGTTTTTACTTACTGAGCTTATTCCACAACATTGCAGTACAGAAAATTACAAGTTATTAATTTCCACATACAAGTTAAATAGAAGAGGTGACAACTTATATAATTCTATCTGATCAAAATTAGTGCTTAGAGGAATCTGACATTTGAACCAGCAATATCTCTTGAAACAACATAGAGTTCATGCCTACATATCAATCCACCCCTGCCTCTGGTCTGTCTCTAGACACCCTTAAGCTTTGCTGATTCTCTGTGTGGGGTAAGACCTTGCAGAATTAATGATACCAAGACTTTCACAGCCTCTTCCTGGCAAATGTCATCTCAAAGGATCAGAGGAGTTACCTGAGTGGAAAGGGTCTCTCTGTGCTTCCAATCTGGTATAACACCTGGCTCCACAGGGAGACAAACCCCACTGAAGCCTGTTCATTACAGATGTGTCACTCACCCATGAAGCCGTTTTCATTCCTGTGCCATAAATATACACAATGCCTTGCTCCCTGCAAAACCTTGGCCCGTTTTTCAACAATACCAATTCTATGTCGGAAATTCATAGCTAGTGCCACTCTGGACATAACGAAAACAAATTGCAAATACTTTAAAGATCCATGGTATCTTCAGTACCACACAAGTAAAATTAATTTTCAGGTTCTCATTTCCTCACAGTTAAAAATGCCCTGTAACTGCCTGGAAAAAAAACTACCTGCTTTCTAGTGAGACTACCACTATGAAATTTGAGAGAGAAGGAGGTTTTTTGGGGTTTTTTTGTGAGAAAAATGAAGACATAAAAGGTTGATAATTAGACTACTAACAGGAACATAATTTCATTACAGCTATGCAGCAGTTTTTACCACTCAATGGCAAACAGTGCTGATCATGGGGTTAGGACACAAAATGACATGTAGTAGTGCTGACAGCAGTGGAATGACGGTACGTGGTATGACAGTATGGTCTTCTCTTCCATGCAAAGCGCGCATGATGTATTCTTCACCTAGCTTGGCAGCTGAGTGAATAGCATATGTCAAAGTGACATCATTGTTTTGAAGTGACTAGATGATCCAGGAGAATTGTCAAGTATGTTGTCCCATAAAAGTGTAAAATCAAGAAGAAAGCCTTAAAAAAGCAGCTGATCTGGATACAGTTGTCAGGATGGAAAATGTAACAGAATTATGAAAGGTAAAGTTTGTAAATTGTAAATGAAACACATTTATAAGTGGTGTAGGAAAAAGTGCGCAGTGGGAAAACAAACTTTCCTTAAGATTGTTGCACAATGTCATCAGGGATTACTTCCTCTGGCTTACAGAAATCAATGTTATGACAGGAAGAGACAGAGCAGGAGAGATATTGACAGAGCTGTCAACCATAGGAGTACATCTCTCTGAACCTGTGGGTTTGGGCTTTGATGAAGCAAATGCATGCAGTAGACATTTTTATAGGAATTCAGGCACTCACCCAAAGCATCCACTTGCATTTTATATCCACTGTCTACTTTTGGTCATCAATATAGTGACTCATAATTTTTGAGGTTAAATTGCCAGAAGTAGTATAATTCATATATTACTCACCACAACAGTGGATTATTGGCAGTTTAGCAATTTGACTCAGGCTCTGAACCACGGTGTCGGGCTTGTCCTAACACTGTGATTACCCCTCTTTTTTTTTCTAATTGTGAACTCCTGTTCACCAATTTTATATATATATATATTGGCACCCTGGAATGAAAATAAATTCTGGGCAAAGCCAGGGAGGAAAATATCCTGTCTTCAGAAACTCTCTTTACATTTACCAACTGGGAGGTTTGTATTAAACAAAAAAAAAATCACTTAATGACCTCCCATATCCTACTTGATTTTTAAAACTAATAATAGATGTATTTGAAATTTCAAATTTCAAATTATGTCTTTAAATGGGGATGAAGTCAACAAGCCTTTTATATCTCACAGATCAAATAAGAACTTATATTACAGACTGTGTTACCCATTTCAAACCACATCTACCTTAGCAGAACTGGCTGGTCAAGCCTGAGCCAGCAATACTGTAGCCATTAATTCCTTCCCCATTCCCATTTATATTGGCCAATGAAAGTGCAGCATATTTGAGCCGCAAACAAGCTGAACAACTGTTACTGTGGATGACATGCAACAGCTTTTTCTTAGGAATTGTAATATGGTGAAAGAACTTCTCATCTCTGTGGAGATGCTACACGCACCATGATTTGCTGTGCAGTCAATACTCTCTCAAAGCCAGTGAGTTTGAAGATAAGCTGCAAAGAGATTGAGGAACAAACTTTTAGTCTTCCAGATGGAGCTGACATAAAGTTGGCATCCTTATCCTATAAAATGTACAATTAAGAAATCGTAAGAAAGTCACGAGACTGGGAAACATGCTATAAAATAAGGAGGAGAAATCATCTCGGCTTGTGTGAAAAAAATGAAAAGCAAGAACAGGGAAACATTCAGTGCTTTGAGGTCAATAACTCTCCCAAGCACCACAGAGAAGGTAGGGGAGCACATCACAGCCATATGAGAGATAATACAGTCAAAAAGTAGATTTTTGAAAGGTAGCAGCTGCTTCTGTGGAAAAAAAAGACTACAAGGCAGGAAGTAAGTACAGTATTATGTTGAACAATGTTATATTATCAGCAATCAGTAACTTTAAATAAATCAATGAGGGACTACAACAGTACCTACTCCTATTGAAAGAATGCACAATGAAGTATAAGATGCATTATCAGAAGAACGTGGAACATAGGCCACATCTTTTATGTCCTTTGGAGTGTCACCATTTTTCTGAGTAAATGAAACACTGGGGTACAAGGAAGTGCAGGGAACTAACTATAAAAGGACAGTCTTGATTATGGCAGATGCTGGAATGGGATTAGTTTTGTAGGACTGAAAGATGTGGCTTTCAGAAGTTTGCACGGGTGTGCAAAAGTGGGATTAAGAGGTACAAATTGACTTGAGACAAAGGAGTAACACAAGGCATGTAGAAGAATTTCACTGTAGTGGTTGCAGTTCTCTTCCAGTAGCTATTCTGAGAAAAGATGCCTGTCTCTTTAAAAAAGCAACAAGAAATATGAGAGTGAACCAGAATCTTTGAGTAATATAATGTCTGGGGTATTAAAAGATAATGAAGTGACCACACAGAAGAAGGACACTGAGTAGAAGACCTTCGGCGATATTCCATAGAAAGTATGAAAAAAAACTAGAGGAATAAATGCAAATAAAAAAACCAATGCATGCTTTCATAAAAGGTGTGTGTGGATCTCTTCTTCTTTTATTAATGTTCACCAAAGACAATAAAAATTCAGCATTATGCTTACACTGAAGATTATAATAAAGCCAGAACAGAGAAGAGTCTTGATAAGACAATGCAAAGATGACAGTGCAGAAATTGAAGTAAAAGAGGGTATACAGTAGGTGTACTAATCAAGTATTTTAATGTATTTCAGTACTTGGAGGCAAGGACACAAATCATGAAGGTTCAGGACAGGACAGAAATAAAAATCTTTATTTGCAAACAATGCAATCATAGAAAGGTGGAGGTGGTACTCTAATGGTCTCTTTAATGGTGAGACAGATAAAAGTGAACAATAAAAGGCTATTTTCTAGATAAATGAGTAATTCTCAGAAGTATTACATTTTTAAAGTATTCAAAAGGCATTCAGACATTCAGGAAAAATGCTAGCAATTCCTGCCAAATTATTAAGACTAGGATGGATTAAGCTTAATCAAATTTTTTACAACCTAATTTAGAAAACATTCCCAAGGAGTGGAAATAGAAAGCCACATTTCTGATTTCAAAATAGGGATGTACTGGAAATGCAATTTGTACATTTCTTCTCATTACAAACTCAAAAATCCCCCCTCCGTGCCTTTTACAGACACACACTCACTACTCACATATTCCCTCCCAAGATTAGTCACAAAATCAAAAACAAGCAATCCAGTCGAGTTAGTTGTTGTCTCAAGATAAAATGCTGATATAAACACAATTAAGGTGCAATTTCTTAGAGGATTTAGGAAGAATATGCTAGTGGGCCTTTGGCCTGCAAGAAGAGGACCTGACATCTTAGAAGACCATAGCACAAGCATGCAATTGTTTGATGTGTAGAAAGTTCAGTGCTTTCTAAGTAGGGAGGCAATGAAATTTCTGCTCTGTTTCATAGCAACTAAAGGCTAAGGCAGGAAGAGGAAAAAGCCCCATGCTTTTCAGAGCAGCCCAGTCATTGGGAGAGTCTGGGGTTGGAAGGAACTGAAGCAATCTGCCTTGACTTCTGAGCAAGTGGCTGCTGTAGGAAAGACAAGGTAGGAAGAAAAGGGTGTTTTCAGGTCAATGAACATAGTAAGAAAAAGTCAGGGAATATAAAACCAGGTAAATAGCGGTGTAATTATAAGATTTTGAGCAAGCCTTCTGTCAGGCTATGACATGAGCTGGCAATGAGTTTGGTAGCTTAATCACCTGGCAGCATTAAATAACAGTACAAATTTCTGGGAGGAAGAAATTCAATTATTTCCTACTTTGAACCTAGTGACAGTAGGGAAATCTGTCTCTATACTCCTATTTTCCTAAAAAACCGTGAAGAATTACCAAAGTAAAGGAAAGGATTATTTGACTAGACTAGCACTGATACTGCCTAACCACCAGCTGAAACAAGGAGGTGACAAACTGAAGGGGTGACATTATACTGCAGTTCAACGATAGTCAGTGCTAGCATAATATAACTAGTATGGTGACTGTGAGCAGTACAAGGTTTACCACCTGTCAACCACCAGAGCAAACTTGCCGGGCTCCTGGGTACATAAAGCACTCTTATTTTGCTGCAGACACTTCTACAGAGAATTGCCGAGAATACAGTTAGCTGACTGTTTTGCACAGGATCCACACCACCATTGTTATTGCTCATACAACGTGCTGGACTTGATTTTTATAGAGCCTTTCTAGTCATCCAGATAATACTCTTTTGCAAACAGTATGCTCATTTATCTAAAGGCTGTGAAATCCTACACCTATTTTCTCCACCTACCTTCCTCTTCTACAAGTACGAGCCTTTAGGTTCTCCTTCTTGTCTGAAATCCCTGTACTTGCTCCCTTCATTCAGCTTGTGCTTCTTCTGCCCCCAGGTCTATCAGGCAATCTAAATCCTAACAGCACAGAAGGTGAGACAGGCATTCAAATTTGGCTGTCACTGCAAGGGGAGAGATACAACATAGTGGCTGGAGCAGCAATAACCGTGGAAATGTATTATTTCAGCTTCTTCAGATGCCCCTCCCTGCACCATGATTGAGGCACACCATGGCAATAAATTCTTCTAAGAGCCCTTCAATCTATCACACTAATTGCTAAATGTGGAGTAGCCATTCATCTTTCTTAGTAACACTGCAATGCATGAATTTGCTGTAAGATTACTTCTTTTAATGTTTCCTTATGATTAAAGCATAAAATAAAAGAAAAAGTAACATCACTCTGTCCACTTTCAGGCTAATGCTTCTTTCTGAAGCCTGTTCAGGATGGAAAATATGAAAGATAAGGAGAACTGTCAACAGAAAGGGACAGATATTTCCCTGTTCTATTCACATGCATTCTTAGTGTGTAAGACACTTATTTCTAGACTGTAGAATGAATAAACAACACTCATATTTTCAGAAATTTCCTAGTAACATTATCTTTAAATTTCTTTCTAGAAATCCCACAGCAGGTCTCCATTCATTCTGTATAAAAAGTAAGTGAAATCGGACAGTGTTTTAGCAAAGAGGTCAAATATTTAAAATAGGAATATCCTTTGGAGTTGGTCAATAAATTAATGTGGAAAGAGACTGCAAGGAAAACATAGGCAATAATACAGTAAACTTAGAATTTTGAGCATGTCCTTTGTCAATTTGTTCAGCATACGGTAACCTTGCCAAATTAAGAAAATTCCAAGTGCATTAGGAAAGGCTGCCCTCTTCAGACAAACTTAATAAAAGGTACCCAGAAGAAGTTCTAAGTGTCTCAAAGTAAAAATAAAAATGTGGTGAAACGAACCGTGCAGTGCATTGTCAACATAATATCAACTTTCTTCCCCTTAAGAATTTTCTATTATACAAAGAAAAATAACTTCCTGTCATTAGCTACATATTAAGGTGTTTGTTTAGACTCACTACAGATCCATTTATACATTTTCTATAAGGCTATTAAAACTTTCATTCATATGCTGAAATACAGAGATACAATTCATTAAGAAAGTTATTGAGTCTGAGCTTTCCTTACACTATCCCATGGAAAAATAAGACATTTTGCAGTGCTGAATTCCTGTCACATGGGAATTTTCATTAAACATGATAAACTTGCTTCTTTTCTCAAACAAAACTTGAGGTTTAGATATATTTTGATTTCCCTAATGATCCAAAATAGTGAGTGGAAAAATGTTTTTGTCATAATGATTGATGTTTTATACTCGATGGCTATTTTTAATTTCTTTTCCTTAAATCTTTCATGAACAACAAGGAAACCGAGCTTACTTAGCCAGGAAGTTATTTTTCTTTTCCTCGCTATTGGTCACCTGAATGTCTTCACAGGTGAAATTGTGGATTTTTACCTTGCATCACACCAGGTAGCAAAACATAAGGCCACCAGGTACTTTCCTGGTGAATACGAATGAATTTTCTTAAGGAAGCGCACCTATATGAAGAAAATAATGGTCTCTGGGTTTACTACTGTAAATAACAGCTTCTAACTAATTAGAGAAGGTGAGGTGGACATAAATAGTTTTAGTGGTGCTTCACTTTGAAAACTGAAAAGTGTATCATGGAATCTGCCAAGGAGAACCAGAAATACAGATTATGCTCCACAATACCAAGCTTGATACTTATCTATCAAAATTTTTCAAGTCCTTTAACAGGACCTGGGACAGTTGTATGCAAACTTTTTAAAACAGTCATTAACTGTCAGTATATCCCCCTAAGGTTGCTCCAGAATAGGGAGCAGAGATGATGCTGCTAACAGTGACAGAAAGCTACAAGGGATTTAACTGCCAGCTTGATGGAATTCTCTCCATTCATCCTCAGACAACGTCTTTTTTCTAGCTTTTCAGCAAAGCCTCCAATGTCATGATGTCTTGGGGGAATACGGCTAACTGCCCAATAAGTTTGTGAGCTGAGACATGTCTCTTTTTCATTGCAAAACACCTTTTTTTTTTTTGTCTCAAAGCACTTTCCCTAAGCATGAGAAATCCAATTCATTCTATATTCTGCACCAAAATTTCAATCAAGTTTCCTGCCTCCTTCACCACATCACACAGGCTTTCTGGACAACAGTAATATCTTCTTGAAAGATCCCTTTCTACAGAAAGTCTCTTGAGCCCGTCATACAGGCAGCATTTCTAAGTTCACTTTAACAAAAACCCCACACTTAAGAGTGGGGTTTAACCAGGTGGGGAAGTCCCTCTGAAGGCTTCTCTTTTTTTTCTTTGTTAAATAGAATTTGGTTTAAGACATACTTTAAGATAAGTATTACTTAAATGCTTTGTTGAACTGGGGCTTGAAATGGGACTTTAATTTCCTTAACAACTCTCAATATACCATTACTAGAATAAATGTAGAAAAACCAGACTTTCTAAAAAAAATGTGTCTCAAGGGCACTAGTACAAGCAAATTAAGGAGAAGTTAAATAACGCCAAATTATAAATCTCATATCTACCAACACTTATCTATCTGTCTTACCAGTATGTTAAGGAGCAGGTCTTGTTTAAAGACTGAGATGTTAGACCTGGAAATGAATACTTGCCTTTTAGTCCCCTCTTATAGAATCACAGAATGGTTTGGGTTGGAAGGGACCTTTAAAGGTAATCTAGTCCAGCCCTCTGCAGGGACATCTGCAACTAGAGCTCTGGCCAACCTCCCCTGCAATGGTGCCAGGGATGGGGCAGTGACCACCTCTCTGGGCAACCTAGGCCAGGCTCTCACCACCCTCAGTATCAAAAATTCCCTCCTTTTATCTAGTCTAAATCTCCCTTTTTTAGTTTAAAACCATCCCCCCTTGTCCTGTCCCAACAGGCCCTGCTCAAAAGTCTGTTCCCATCTTTCTGACAGGCCCCTTGAAGTATTGAAAGGCCTCAATAAGGTCTCCCTGGAGCCTTCTCTTCTCCAGGCTGAACAAGCCCAACTCTCCCAGCAGAGGGGTTCCAGCCCTATAGTATTCAGTTTCATGTATAATTGATGGACCAAAATTTTAAGATAGAGTAAATAAATTATGAATATTCAAAATATGGCCATTTTGTCAGTAAAAACCTGTTATTCTTCAGACTGACTCAGTCACTTCTTGTACTGTGAACTTTATTTATAGGAGCAGCATCTCCTGTGATTTTTGTGGCATATGCTTACTAAAATGATTTCAGTGGAAAACATAACCATGAGTTTGTAATAATCAAAATACAGTACAGTTCTGTTTGGGTGTTTCTCCTTCATTTGATTGAGGCATAGTGCAACAGAAAGGCATATTAGTTGAATACCAGCATTTTACACGCAATTGCTAGTTCTTGCACAATAGAATTCCTGCAGTGAAACACAGGGGTGTCCACATTGGCATTCTTGAATTTTCTTATGCGATTAAATTATAAGACTGTTTGTGTTATGAAGAAAGATTGGGTTATGAATTTTCTGAAGTGACAGATTCCTTTATATAAACCACTGGTGAGTCTGGGAATGCCACTGAACATTTGCAGCTTTGGAATTAATTTTATTCTCCTTCTTCCCATGAGGAAATTAAAAATGCGAGCAGTTTTACTGGTAAGGAGTGCAGTTTCCATGACAAAGTCACATCCCTGGGAAAACCCCCACGTACGTTCCAGCCATGGAAGGACAGTGGGTGTACAGGGGTAAGATTCTGTCCTGACAGCTGTGCACCTGTTGTGAGTTATTGAGAAACTCTAACAAGAATCCTAAAATTAAAAGGCTGCTCTACAAGATAGCCACAGCATGACTATTGTAAAAGGCAAGGCTAATGGACTTGGAAAGAGAATAGAAGAAATTGGTTTTGTGGAATGCATTATAAACCTCTAAAAAAAAAAAAAAAAGCTGGTCTTTTCTCCCATCATATGCAAGTGTTTCCACTTCTTTCAGGCCAGGCTAGTGAGAGGGCTAGTCAGGTACATCCACTGTCCTTCAGGATTACAGATGTGGCACCAGTGGCATCAAAAATGAACAGTGAGCTAACTGTCTGATACCACTTATAAGAGTTAATATTATTCTTATACAAACTACTTAATTCAGTGACAATTTGTAATCACATCCTACAGTGTCCATTCAGGACTTCATAAAGGAAATAATTTCAGCAGCAAGAACTCTCCTGTGGACAGCAACTTTCAGTAAAAAGAATTTGAACAGGTAAAAAAAGACATGGAAACTTATTAATAGAGAAAGAACACAAGAAATGGAAATTTGTAACAGGCTAAAATACAAATTCTATTGAAACATTAGAGAAAGCCAGAGTAAACTCAGGGACAAGACAAAGATTACTCATTTTTCTTTAAATAAAAACAAGCAAGCAACCTAACTGTGTCCCAAGCACTGGCTGATAAATTCACTCAAATAAATAATTTGATTTTGCCTATCTCCTTTTTCTAGGCAAAAGCCATCAAGAATGTAGTAACACCATTATTCCAAAATCTGCAGGTTTCATGGTCCTCTCAGATACTCACTTTTAGAAAAAATGAGGGGAAACAAACAACACTCCTCCCTAAATACCCAAACCTCTCAACAAGTTAATGCAACCTCATTACCTCTGTTCAGAATTACTTTAGATTTTACCCCCTAGAAGATAGAAATATAGAAAATTCGATGCTTCAGACCTTACCTCCAGGTCTCTGCATTTATTCTGGGCAGAAAGTCCCTAGATGTGCACTAGGTGATTTCTAACACCTTCTTGTCATGTCAAAGACAAGTGACAAACCTTGGCTGACCACCAGGCTCACCCCCGTGCAAAAGCCAAGTCAATTTTCGCATCACTTGACCTCTCTGCAAGCATCAGCAAGGCTGTTCACAAATGTTCACAGCCTGCTTTCAACACCTGAACACTTTGGGAGGCAGAGTATGAAACTTTTCACAACCTTCAGTCAGTAGATGCAACTCTTTGAGTAAGACAAGTAGATCTAAACACCTTAGCACTGGATTTCAGGAAATCAGATGTGCAGAAGAGAAAAGCTCACACTCGCACACCCAAACTACAAGTTGTCTATAATATCACAGCAAAAGCTGAAATAAAGAGGAAGAACAGTCCTTCCTGTGATGTGTCACATATAAAAAAAACCTCTTCGAAAAAAAAAAAAGAAACAAGAAGGAAAGTGAGCTGATATTTGTTAAAAATTGAAGAAATTGCTCAACACAGTTTTACCATACTTAAATAGAGTATAAATCCATTCAAGTAGTCGTGAGCAAGGTGGGAAGGGGTTAGTTTAAAATTTAATCTGGCTGTTCAGATTGCAGGCAGAAAAACCACAATTCAACCTACACAACCCGAAGCTGGGTTTGTTTAAATTCAACCCAAAAAAATCACCAAACAAGGGCAGAGATCCAGTGGAGCCCCGTGTCACTCACCAGGTGTAGAGATGAGTTTCAGTTGCATAATACCAGCAGTGTGTTAAGCCAAGTCCTGCATCAGGGTACTTGGCTAGTAGAAATATAATCCACAGTTGAAGCAGGCCAGCTTTCCTTATAACATTAAAGTTGCACCGAGCATGACGCATATACACTGGCTGCATTAATAGGTTTAACATCAGGACTGGGTGTTTTGACAACGGGTGTTTTGGCACCCGGTACTGGGGAATTATTCTGTGCTTGGCCAGCACAGCCTATTCCAGCTCCCTCAGAGAAATAGCCACTTCTCTTCCACCTGTGTGATGATGTTCTGATGTTAGATTTCATAACACCCCTGACATCCAACTTCGGTACGCCAACATGGGATCATCATATAAGGCTGGGAGTGTAGGCACAGGCACGGATACTGAAAGAGCATTGGCAAAATAATATACTCGGCAAAACAATCACAGAATTCACGTTTGGCCTGTGTCCTTCTACCTTCAAGCCGGGATTTTCAAAGGATTTTGAATTTCACTGGTAGATGAACACATAATACCCCGTCATTGCTTTGAAGAGGCCAGTCTGAAGCTGTAATAAGCTCACAAATAGTGATTAGCATTTAAAGTGGCATCCTTAATAGTAAAATCTCTGTGAGTCAGATTCTAGTTTTCTGGAAGTAAAAGACACTATTCATATTTGCCTCTCACAAGCCTTAATTTTGGTCTCGTGCCACTAAATGAGAGGTCACAACGTATCAGCTCTAATGAATTACCTGTAGGCTCTTCAGGTAAAATGTAATTCTTGGTATTTCATTTGCATGCTTTCCAGAGGCTGCAGTTTGCTGCTCCCTGCTCTGTTCCCCTTCTGGCCTGAAGAGCAGTAGCTGTTGTCTGCCAGGCTGCAGAAGGCTAGGGTGATACCTTCCTAGTCCAAAGACTTGTACCTCCTCCCAGGTGGGTGTGAATAATCGTCTCGGTAATCTGACATTACGCTCAAAAATTCTCCTCCCCACACCTGGAGCCTGACAGAGTTATGGGGCTGTGAGGGTCTTTGTGGTATGCTCTGCACCTCTCCTACCTCCTACCTGTTGAAACCAAGTCCATGGTAGCGACTTAAAGTTCAACTCAGTCTTCAGCAAAGCATTTCATTGATAAATGTGCAGGGCTAGTTAAAGGCACACAGAAAGGATTTATCCTGACATCAAATTGAAGCTTAGTAAAACCAAAATAACCAATGAACAAACCTGCAGCCAGATAAAAATACCTGAACCCACAAATGGGGAAGTGTTCAAATAACAGTAAAGCTTTCATTCCCAGCTGCTTCTGTGGAAGTAGGTGTTAAGCAGAAATGCCTCATGGAAACAAACCTAACCTAGGCAGGCTCTTTCAGGAGAGTAAATAGACAGAAAAGTCTCTTGATGCCCATGTAAACGCCATTACCTCTCTTTCTACCTTCTGCCACAGCCCACACAAGACATTGGTCAAACAGTTCAGAGAAAAGGCCAAGCGCAGGCTTAGGAGCTGTACGTTCCCCAGAGAAGACCTACGCTGCTCTGATTTTTAAAAAGCATAAAGCCTCCTACTCTTCTACATTAATCTTAAAATCTGTTCCATTTTCTAACTTGACTATAGAAACCTTCTCTGAAGGCCCCGAAATAAAAATATTGAGCAGAACACCAAAGTGGTTTTAAAATACCATAGCAGTCGAGTTTCTCTCTGCCATTCAGTGGCACATAGCAATTTAAAATTATTGAAGCTCTTAAATTAAGTGCTTAAATTTGAAGATGATCACCACTCTGAAGACGTGAATTGTACAGCTATCTGAACTATCAAAGCACTTTAATTTGCTCTAAGCAGGTCATTTTTGGAAGCGATAAGGGAGCCTATGATTGCCCAGCCTGCACTGATTTAAAGCTAGTGAAGTCTTCTATTCATTTTTACAAGTACTTGAATGATTCTGGTAACTTAAGGAAGCCTGTGCTTAAAACATTTGTGCAAGTTGGGGGGTATGTGTGTGATCCTTTGTTTGCTTGTTTTGCTTTTAATTAGCAATTTTGCATCAGCATTTTCCTTCAGGAGTCAAGTCAAAGCAGGTGTTGTTCCCTAGATATTCCACAGTTGTGTGGATATAAAAATTGAACGACCATATCCATTTTCAAAGTCTTCAATTCACTTAATAGACAATGCACAATTTTCTGAATGTACTGAAAATTTCATTGCTCTGTAGCTACAAATTGAAACCCATAATGCTCATCTCCAGGAAGCAATCATTAATGCCTTTTTACAATACAATGTATTTAGCCTTGCAGTTTTAGCACATGGTGCCATTTGAAAGCACTTGAAACTCTCTCAAGTATTTTCTTAAATGAACTAGTAACAGCTAGTTACCTCCTGTAATATATTACTCGGTGATGAAATAGTTGTATTCCATACACAAACCTTTTATAGCTGCAAGGACTATAGAAACATGAGAGATCCTTAAATTCCAGGATGATATTTTCCTTTGCCATCCAAAATAGCTTAGGGCCAGAATGAGGTCTTGCCAGGTTTTTTTTCAGATTTCGCCAGCTTTCTACATATTCCCAGAATTGTTAAATAGTGCACTATTTCCCACACTGTATAAAGTTCAACTAGAGAGATTCTTTTTGTGGGCCTTTTTCTTGTGCTTCTCCAACTGCCCCATGGCAGAGCTGTCATGGCTGATGCTTTGCCTTGATTCACAATGCTCGGCAAAGATTTCCCATTTTCCTTTCTGAATAGCTTTAACGATAAAGCATAATTATATGAAAACTGATGAATTCTGGTATTTGTTATAAATTAATTCCACTTCATCTCTCATCTTTTGAAGGCACATTCTTTATCAGAAGTAACTTCTGAGTTGAAGATTTGTCTACTAGCCTTCCAGTGATAAGACCCTTGAAAATCGAGTGCCTTTTAAGCAGTGGCACATTTTGGCTATTTGACAGCAGGTTTTTTTATACATTTGTACTGACCCCTAATCTACTGCAAAGGACGTGCGTTATCGCTTGTGTGCTCTGCCTCCTAAAATAATGTGTGACCTGGGTAGTTCTTGCTGCAGTATCTGTTGTTTACTCACACGAGATTGATAACCAGCTCATGTTTATGATGCTGAACAGTCTTGAACTACATGGCGGGGGGGGGTGGATTTTTGCCATTTTGACGACTTCTGCAACCTGCAAAATCTAACTAATTCAAATGTATGGCTTCTGAGTCATACAGTGCTTGTTCCGTATCCACCTACATTTTTCAGCATAATGGCCAGCCAAATATCATAGGTGAGATACATACATGCTTGACGTTACAACCATGCTTGACATTTATCTATTATCGAATCATTTGCTCAAGTTTACATTGATTTAGCTGTGCACGCTGCACTTTAATAGAATTCTTTTTATTGGCATATCATGACACATGAAGATGTTTCAGAGTAATTTATAAAGAAATCTGTCACGTGATTTCAGAAAATGTATGAAGTTTTTTCAAGCCACTTGATGTTCTCTTGAATTATTAATCCTTATGTGCATAATAGTTGACAGGTTAATTTTCCAGGTCAAAACCCAGGCTTTAGCACAAACACTTCTTTCATTTTGTTTTATATGATAATGTGGAAGAGTTTGCCTGTCACTGGAAGAAGTATACTGATCACAGGTGCTTAGTTTGCTAACTGCTATGGTTGTTTAAATCTCCATTCTTCAGTATTTTGGCTATAAGGCTGAATTCCCCAATATTCTGTGAGGTTTTCATAGTTCCTTGCTTTGCTGAAGAGTTCAGTAATTCATTACCCATCTCATTCTCACAAGCATTTTCCCTGGTGGTTTGAGCTTCACCTGGAGTTTTCTCAAGTTTATGAATGTTTATCGTATCTTTCTACTCTACATGTAAAGCAAGTGCCATGATAGCAGCTTCAGAATGGTCAAAGTCTTAGTCAAGGTCCATAGTTGAGCTGGTAGAATACTTGAACAACTTAAATCCCCTTAAACAACTGTTTCAAGTTCATGATTAAATTATCCTTGTTGTTCCTTTTGTTTCTACTCATGTTTCCTCACACCGTATTGTCCTTTGTTTTAAAACTTTTCCTGCCTCTTTCAGAGGAGGAGGTTATTTCTGAGGAGTTAATGCATTTTTTTTGGCTTGATTCTTTACTGTCCCTTCATTCAGAGACACGTTTCTGAAAATCAATAACAGCTGTTGGAACATCCACAGTATGATCCTTCAAAAAAGACAATGGCACATCAGCACTGACTTGTACAGGATCTGAGCTTTGACATACCGAGACTCCTTTCATCGATACAATTGAAAATTTGTTTTGTTGTGTCTTGATTAGCCCTCTCCTTAAGCTTTTTGAAGGACTTGTAAAGAAAATGAGTTGGAAAGTAATTCCAAGGCTGTTGTGGCCCCATTGTCTGCATTAAGTTGAGATCATGAAGTTGTAGGCTATCCTTGGCAGAATTTCCTTTAACCACTTTTCTGAAGCCTTTAATAAGGAGCCTTGAATGATTGTGCCAGTGTTGAAAAAATTGCTCACTATTCCTTCCTATCGTTTGTGCATGTTTTGGGAGATGAAGTTTTCCCTCACCTTCTATTTGTCAAATTAGACAAATCAGTTCCTTCACTTTTCCTGCTTCTGACAAAAAATTAAGTGTCACTCATGGTTTTGCAGCATCTTCGTAAAAGGGGTGCAATTTTTTAATGAATTTGTTCTTCAGTCTTATAAAAAAAAAACAACCGGTAATTTCTAATGTCAACTCATCTATATCAACTCATGCCTTCAAGAGCTGACCTAAATTTCCTTTTCAGAAAAGTTATACCAGTTAAACCAATTACTGGTGATTCCATTTGGATGACTCCTATGACTTGTAGACAGCCACATTTAACAACGGTTTCCACTCTGAACTCTGACACTGGGCACTGACTATCATTTTGTGCTCATGTTGATCTAACACACAGGGATTGTGCTTGCTCATTGCTTTCTCCAGTATATTTTGACTGCCTCAACGTTTGTTATTGCCATTATTGCAAGGATACTGGCCTAGCAATGTCATCAGTCAGAGCATGCAGATGAGTAACTCCACAGTCACAGCTGGCTCTTAGCCTATGAGTGATGATGCTGTTTCTGAATTAACATTATGTTCACTGAATAGTAACTATCTTGCATCCTGAGATATATTACGGATTTTCTCATTTTTAAATTGCCTTTTGTCAGAACTTATGTTTGCATACTCCAAGGATTTAGGGCTTGTGTTTGTCCATTTCCTTCATAACTGTTATCAACTTTCATTATTGCAACTATTGTTCTAGTGCTCTAGAAATTTACTTACATACTTAACTTCAGAGAAGACTGTTGTAGAGAACTGGCTTTACCAATGACTCACATCGGCACTTGCAAAAATTGCTGAGTCCATTGCCTTGCTTGTGTGACTACCTTGGTGTATTTTTAATGCTTGACTTAATTTTGTTAATAAGTTAGAGAATTATCAATCATCTACCAGTCTGGGAAAACCGTGAACTTCATTTCATCTGGCCTCTTTGACCTGTTAGACTTAAGTGTCCCTACCAGGAGTTAAAACTCCAACCAGCAGAGATGATAGGATCATTGCAACACAGGCTCTTTTTTTTAGTGCAAGGGGTAGCCCTCAAAGACTGAAATCTCAGTGGTGGTGCTTGTAAGGACTAACAGTCCTGCTAATAACCACTGCCCAGCATTTCAAAACACTTCTACCTATAGCTAATGCCTGGATCCATACTTAGGTGATGAACCCACAGTAGCCTGGTTTAGGAAGGTGCTCAGTACTCAGATTTCAGCAAACTTCTGGAATTCCATGAAAACAGGGGAAATAACAGACCTAAGAGACAAATAACAGACCTAAGAGAGACAAATATAGTGGCATATGGTTATAGTCTTTTCAAGGCAAAAATAAATCTTTGTATGAACTTAAATAAAAAATTCTTTAAAGGTAAGGTGACTAATTGCTTCTTTTTATATAGTGTAATTGATGGCCTAAAGCCAAGAAAAGATTTAAAATTAATCAAAGTTTCATAAATAATTGTGACTTCATTATGATACAACTCTGAATAATGGACTGAATAATAGGGTAATGAATTGACTGATTCTTTCACTGAACAGAATATAAAATGAAAATATTCACACATTATTTATTTGTGTGTAGATGTAAGCACATAAAAATCTGACTTACTGTAATATTGAAACACAACGGAGAATTACAGCACAAAGTGTTCAGAGTGCATTTGTTATCCATCTGAAACTGCAGGCAAGGGTGACCATAGCACCTCCTCTTAGCACATGTGGCCTAGTGCATGTTGTTTCATGTGCCAGTGAAAAGGTACTAACACTTGTCCAGCCCATCCATCAATATCACTTCTTCGGGAAACTCCCTCCCCATTCTCTACAAAAGATTCAGGGCCATACGCGCAGGACACTGAAGCTGAATAATACAGTCCATCTACACAGGTTGTACGTAGCACACTGTGTCCAACACCAGCTTGCAGATTTGCAGAGGAGGTAAGGCAACCAATGCACTAAAGAACCTCTGCCAAGCAGAGGAGTCTTCACCCCTAGAAGATTGATGTCTCTCTGAAAGTTTCAGTGCTCCCAGAAAAATTCATATAATCAGGTTTTGAAAGTGCTTATTATGAAAGATTCCAGATAGCTTATGGTATGCAAGAGCACAGCTAGCAGTTGTTCACAAAAGGAACTGAATGTGGAGAAAGACATGAAGATAATAATGAAATAAATATATCCATCAGTCTGCATTTAAAAAAAATACATGTTTTGAATGTAGGGCATCTGTAAGTCAGGTGCTAAGCTGGTTGGCAGGCCAGCATGTTTTCTTCTACTCCTTTTGCTAGTTCTAGGTTATATTTTCAAGTCACATTTCAGATCAGCGCTGCATATTTTCTTACCAGAAAAGAAAAACAGGTTTCCTGAAATAAAAGTGCATATTTATTTGAGAGCACCCTGCATTACAGTGGCAAGCAAATTAAACTGCATTTACTATAAGCAGTTTATAAAGCCTGTGTTGGCTTTATATTATTTATCAAATACTGCAATTTAGTAAAATATCTCTATATTATATAAGTATCTTTGAAACTACATTATCATTTCTCAGAACCCTCCAACAAGGGTTTTGTTGTTCAAAGGTGCCGTAAAGAGAGCTGTGCCAAAAGGGAGCTATTTGAACTGCACAACAATGAACTTTATTGATCCTGCAAAAGCCATAAACACTGTTATATTTTTCTGAGTGCCATCTATGGGCACATTTGCCATCAGCTGATAATGGGTGTCTCTGTATTGTTGTTAAAGACAATACCACTATGCACCAAAGAATTCAGCCGACACATGCTCCAGAATTTCCAATTCTGGAGTGCAATCTTTGCAATCTTAATCACAGAATCACTATGGTTAGAAAAGACCTTTAAGATCATCAAGTCCAACCATTATCTATCGCTACCAGGCCACTTCTACATCATATCCTTGAGCACCCTATCTAGATGGCTTTTAAATACATCCAGGGATAGTGATTCAGCCGTCTCCCTGGGCAGCCTGTTCTAGTCCTTGGTAACCCTTTTGGTGTAGGAGTTTTTTCTAATGTCTATCTTAAACCTCCCCTGGAGTAACTTAACACCATTTCCTCTTGTCCTGTCAGTTGCGGTTTGTGAGAAGAGACCAACACCTGTCTCCCTACAACCTAGTTGTAGAGAGTGGTAAGGTCCTCCCTCAGCCTCCTCTTCTTCAGGCTAAACAACCCCAGTTCCCTCAGCCGTTCCTCATAAGACCTATCCTCAAGACCCTTCACCAGCTTCGTTGCCCTTCTCTGCACGCTCTCCAGAACCTCAATGTCTTTCTTGTACTGTGTGGTGCCCAAAACTGAACACAGTACTCAAGGTGTGGCCTCACCAGTGTTGAGTCCAGGGGCACAATCACTCCTCTAGTCCTGCTGGCTACACAGTTCCTGCTACAGGCCAGGATGCCATCGGCCTTCTTGGCCACCTGGGCACACTGCTGGCTCATGTTCAGCCGGCTGTTAGTCAACACCCGCAGGTCCCTTTCTGCTGAGCAGCTTTCCAGCCACTCCTCCCCAAGTCTATAGCTTTGCATGGGGTTGCTGTGGCCCAAGTGCAGGACTCGGCACTTGGCCTTGTTAAAGCTCATACAATTGATCACAGCCCATCTGTCCATCCAGCCTGTCCAGGTCCCTCTGAAAGGCCTCCCTACCCTCAAGCAGATCAACACACCCATCTAACTGGTGTCATCTGCAAACTTACTGAGGGTGTTTTCAATTTCCTCATCAGGATCATTGATAAACAGGATAGGCCCCAGCACCGACCCCTGGGGAACACCACTTGTGGCTGGCCACCAACTGGATTTAACTCCATTCACCACCACTCTCTGGGCCCGGCCATCCAGCCAGGGTGCAATCCAGCAGAGTATACATCCATCTAGGCCTAGGGCAGCCAGTTTTTTAATGAGAATGCTGTGGGGAACAGTATCAAAGGCTTAATGTCTTCTTACTGCCATTATATGTTTAATTGGTGTCCAACCTGGACCCACACTGAAAGTGCAACCTTTTGTTGGCATTTTGTTTACACTAGGTTAAGTTGTTCCATTTGTGGCCTTGACAACTACACATGTATGCCAGACCATTCACCCAGAAAAAAAGGGAAAAGACAAAAAGAAAAAAGAAAAAAACAATGAAAACCAGGGGAAAAAAAAGAAAAGAAAAAAGAAAAAAAGGCATGTGCATGCAAGTGAAATAAAGTGCACCTAAATTAGTGTTTTCATAAACAATATGATAGAGTATTCAGTAAGCACTATATTTGGTTAAATTCTGTGTGTGTATAAAAAATACTAAGATACAAAGTAGTGCATGTGTCAGTGTACAGATTTACCATTGGGGCTACATTAATGTATGACTTGTATTCCTGCTCACCTAGTCTTGCAGGACATCTCTTGGAGCATGTCTTTGCTCCTACCCAGGTATGTTTCCTTTCCTTAAAAACCTAGGTCTGGGAGAACAGCATACTTGCATGGCCAAGCCTTATCCCATAGGGAAACAAAGAATGGCCAGTTTGTGTGCCCAGACTGAGAAGCACAGAAAGGAGAGCTCTTGCAGTCTGGTACCATAAATGTCAACAGGGTTTATTTTACAGTGAACACTAAAGAGGAGATTTTTCAAAGAATCGTAAAGTCATGAGCAACCAGGGATCAAACACCTTTCAGTTTCTCTGAATAGCACAAGGTAGAACAAAAGAACCAGCACAGTGGCCCATACCAATTGCCACTTTATAATGCTCCCAAGGCTCTGGTTCAGGAAATCAGGATGTTGTTTATGGAAACATAATTAAAGCACTTCCCTCACTTTCCTGTAATAGACACTTTAGCACCTGGTAATCAAAGGGAAATACCTGAAAAGTCTGTTCTTGAGTTTCACTAAGGCGGTGCATTAGAAGCCTATTTGCTTTCCTAGTCCCGAATTCACATGCCAAGGCTTCTTTGACATGTTGGTAACAAATGAGACTGCACACCCCTAGATACTCCGCTGCTTCATCAACCTACCTACAGAAACTTTCTTCTCCTTCCTACTGACAGGAATTTAACTATCCGTCATGCATTTTTAAGAGGCTGAAGTTCTTTACACTGTTTAAATGTTTGGACCCTTATACCTGATGCAGTGCTGAGAATATCAAATGGGAATCCTGCCCTTAACACCCACAAGTGATTCACATACACGTTTCCCTTGGCTCCGACTGTGCTCAGGCCCATCTGTTTGAAAGCACCAATCCTGCTTGCTGGTCCAACGCTCACACAGCAATGCCAAGGGACAGGAACGCTAAGCAGGGTAACACTTGCTCAGATAAGGCTACAAGAGTCCTTTCTTTTGCTTCCACCCCTGCAGTCACACTGTCACTTCTGCTGCAAGTCTTGCTGAAAAAGGGTTCACATCTGCTCACTGGAACTATGCTGCCATGGCAGTGAGATACGGTCCAAGGGAGTTCCAGCTACACATGGTGGCTGTTGCAGATGAAGCCTGTCTTCACAGGCTTGCCCAAGAGCTCATGCACATAGCAGAGATCTGTAGCTCAGGAAACAAAAAGTTCTTCTACTGTGGACAAATCTCCTTCATATTTGAAGGCATTAATGTAGTGGAGGTGCCACGGGGACCTTCACAGAGCTCTTCACACACATACTTGAGTCCTAAAATTCTAATGAAAGACAAAAGTCGGAAACAAAGTACCCCGAGTAATGAAATGATTAAAGAGAAAATACAGCTGGAAACTCCTGGAACACATTACAATTTAGTATCTCATTATTTACTACACACATTGAACATAACATGAATTTCCCTCTGCTTCACCAAGCCCACTTCATATTCCACAGAGCCCGTGCTTCTGTATCTTTTCCAAGTTGAGATGGAATTGTCTTGTATATCAGACAATGTACTAGGTAGTAGCCTACACTTTGATAATGTACAATCTGAATGTTCCCAACAGTCTAACTTCTATATCATTTAGAGAATTTGCACTCACACATTTTCCATGTATAATGAGTGGCTTTAGCAGTTCGTAATTATTAAGTAGTTATTTTACATGCCCTTTTGACTGGTAAATAATACCATAGAGAAAAAAAGTAACCAAGGGTTTGAATAAATGATTCTGAATAAACCTAGAAGTTCTTGTTTTAAACCTGCATTATCATGTTGGTTCAGATCTGTAGGCTTAGGTCTGAACCATTATGAACTTAAGGGACATTTGAAATTCAGCTCTGAATCCTGACCTGGATTTTCTAAATGACCTTTGAAATTTGGAACTAAATCCAAATGTTGCAGAGTCTCTACCTGGAAGCCATTCACTGATGGATTTTCATTCAGTCTAATGTAGATGGCAAATTATGCCGGCAATAAGTCATTTTCAAGAGATCCAAGGCCTGGCATACTGACTACTGCATCCAGCAGGTTTAAATGGAAAACAAAGGCTCTTCATTTACTTCTGAGGCTTCTGTCTGATTTGTTTTGCTTCTCTGGTTTGCATTTCTTTGATTGTTTGTGCCAGGTATAACGGAGAAAGTGCAGGCACCGCTAGGGAAAGCTGTAATCTGCAGCACTCTGAAGCAGTCCCTCAACCACAATGACCTCTTAAAGACGCCTCTGAATTGAAGCAAAAAGCAGAGATGGCACCTCCCAGCTGGACAGGCCTTTGCAGCTTGCCCAGATGTCAGCAAACTAGTCTTTACTGGCCAAGACTGAGACAGCCATAACTTTTTACAAGGCAACGAAGCACATACTTAACTTTCTCGCATATTTAAATTTAAGAATGCACTTAACTGCTCTGCTGAACAGGGGCAGGCACAGCCATCTGCTATGCTGCTCTGGGGACACGGGGTCAGTCACTCTCAGAGTACTGAAAGCTTTTAAAAAACTCCTGAAAATGGGAAATACAAGAAATACTATTTATTAACTACTCCAGTATCAAGAGATGGCAATTAGGAAAATGTACCTTTCGCACTCTCTGACAGCATCTACACTATGACAACCCCAACAATCCTCTACCCTTTTCTGTGAAGGTAGACGTTCAACATATATTGGTAAGGTAGCAGATCTTTCCCAAATATAAACTGAATAGAAACAGCATCATAGTAGTCCTCTTCTGAATTGTACTAAAACATAATTACATATAAACATTATTCTGAAAAGCTGACTCGTACTTATTATTACTATTTGTCTTCATTACATAGGGTCATGTGCAACTAAAAAAATAACAAAGAAATATATTTTACAAATGCACAAATATTCAGAGGCAGAAGTCAGTCACCTTTTCAGATGTCTATCTGTTGATTTGGTAATGAATTGAAGAAAATAAATGGAGATTCAAAAAATCAGCCTAGTTACCACCTGCAGGAACTGATTGTCCTTTAAAATAACTTCAGTTTTATGAAAATGCAAACACAAAAGCTTCAATACAGTTTGATAAAAGTGTGCGAGTTCTAGGGACAGGAAGAAAGACACCAAAGCAAGTATTTTGTTCCTCTTTCAACCATTTCTGCATGCAGAAATCCCCATAGTGATGTCTAGCTCTGCTTCCCAACTGGTCACCATTAGAAAGAAACAGTCTACCTTTGCCCATGCCTTAATCTGAATTTTTCAGGACAAAAATTTCTTGGCTGCTGTGCTGATCACCCAACTAGAATTTTTAAGTACCCTCTGAAATTATCCCATTTAAATAGCGCTGTCCTCTGCACATTTTGCTATCTCACTGTTCATTCTCTTTTCTTACGGAGAACCATTTCATTTCTGCTATACTGGCAGAAGATTTATGTCTCTACAGATTCTTCAGCATGATTGTCTCTGCATTTTGTGTGAGCAGTGGTAATTTTTTTAATTGCACTATTTTAATTCGTATTTTTAATGGAAATGATACATAGATAAATAGAACTAAGTTAAACTGAGATGAAGACCACTGGAGTCAGGATTATCATACTGTTTTTTGACTAGTATTATGTGTGGTTCAAAGGTAACCTGAACTTTCTTCTCTGATCTTAGAGAAAGAAACATGAATCAAAAGTCAGCGTCCCATTTTAATCAAATTGCCCTGATTATCTGGTGTGGATCTAAAGAAAGAAGGTTTAAATAGCTCCTACAATGGAAATATTTCAGAACTAATCTGACAATACAAGCGAAAAGAAGTAATTAATAAAAGCAAATGAAATTATATTGTAGTAATGCCTCAGGAAAGGACACAAAGATTACAAGAACCAGCTGATTACTGTAGATTGTTTCTACATTAAAAAAAAAAAAAAAAAAAAAGTCATGCCCTTCAAGATACCAAAAAGGAAGAAATAAAAAGGAAAACATACATTTGTCTGTCTATACAAATGCATTACTGGATTGCAGTTTGCTGGACTTTATGAAAAGAGAGGTGTTTCATATTAATTAAAAAAACCCACCCAGAATTAATGATACAGTTTTCTTTCTGGGGAATCAGGGGTAGTTTTCTGCAATGGAGATAACGTGGGTGCTAACTGAGTGGCAAATCCCGAGCCAGACTTCTTGCTGATTGCTTAGGAAGGAAAATAAAAATCCTTCACTGAGGACAGAGCTCCCATTTCTTGCCCTTCCTATCACAGCTCTTGGGAATAATAAAGTTTTATATTGCTCAAAGAGCCTCTTACCCGGATACATTGCTGATAACTCCATCACTTTCTTGCCTTGTCGTAAGAGAGGAAAGATACTGGAGGAATGACATTAGGCTGTGCAAACAAATGCCAACAGCTACAGAACAGTTGAGGTTCACCTTATATCAAAATGGAGGTTTGCTATTGAGATCTGGCTGATGTGAAACTTTACAAACCATTAAAAGACCCTGTGAGCACTCCCTGCATCCTTCTTTAGTCAGGGGGAAGTAAAGTACGTCAGGTGTTCCGCCTTGCAAATGTAAAGCAATCATGATCCTTACCATAAAGTGCCAATGCAAATAAATCTATGTATCCAAAATTATAATTCATCAAAGGTCAGATAAAATCTACCACACACTAACAGATTAGTATCCTAAAATATTTTTCAACCCAACAGACACACTAGCAAACTGCAAAATAAACTGGTATTTGGAAGGATGTGTTACAAGGACATGATTGGATTGACTTTAACAACTGGTTTTCCCTGTAAGATTCATGCATTAGTTTTTCTAATGTTTGTTGAAGGTAGAAATTAAAGGAGAGCTGGATGCAGCTGTAACCCCCTGGAAAACCCTCTTCTCTAAGAGTATCAAGTTAGGAGACTCTGTAAATTGAAGAGCTGTAATATGAAACTTAATGTATAATTATCATAAGGTGAAGTAACTTAGAAAGTGGAAAGTCTTGTCTTAGAGTTAATGCCTTAATCCCAACATATTCACACTGTGAGAAAAAGTATGAGAAACTGAAAATCCCTGAAACAAGGACATGAAAAAAAAAAAGAACAAAATAAGCATTATAACTGACAATGTGCTGATACTGATTTGTTTTCATTCCTGCAACAGGTACTTACTTTCTGATTTGCCAAAATCTGACAGCTTCCTTTATGTTTAAGTTACTCTGAGGCCTGATCTAGCACATCTTTAACTAAATATTAGTTATAAGTATCTATGCCAGCATTGCCACTATAAATGGGGTATTTATCCTGTCCAGTGCCTGAGCTCAGAGTTATTCAGTATTCACCTCTCAAAATGTTGGATTGCCAGGAAATAAAACTGTGGTGGTAAAGGATGTGGTTATGTGAGAAATAGTGGATAAATTTCCTTTTAACTAAACACAAAGAGTTAAAGAGTTTCCTGATTATTAATTATAAGCTTGTGCTTGGGGCCTAGCTAAATCAAAGCCAAGTGTTCTCAACCACAGAAACAAGAAAAATTACGACTGCATGATAATCATATGTGTTTTGATTATATGCATCCTACAGGCTCCTGCAGATCCTCTTAGCCTGGGCCCAGCTCATCTATTGTCCCATGGCCAATGACACCAGCCCCACACCCATCAATTTTCATAATTTTGTAGCTAAAGAAGCAAGGAAGTGGGCAAATATAGGCTGAGGACCACTGTTGTGCCAGGGCCCTGCCTGGATCTTCCCCTCTGGAGAGACAAAGAGGCAGACAGCCCCTACAAGCTCCATCACACATATACCTACATGGAACAGGACTCAGCATTCTCTGTGCCACGACTGCCAGGCCAGGACTCTCCAGCATGTCCCATGAGATCCTTTCACCATTTCCCAAAAGGATACAAAGAGATTTGGATGCCATCCCCTTTAAGAGGGCCTTGGTGTAGGAAACAAAGAGAGAAAGATAAAAACACTTTCTTGGATACTCTATTTGTGCATACAGCTTTTGGAGGACTTTTTGGACCTCCCCAAAAGCACCGAACCAAGAGACACCATACAATGGACAAGAAATAGGGATACATGTTGAAGAGGCATCATCAAGATTCAGTGAAGGTACAAAACAAAGACCACTGCAATGGCCATGTTGGTCCTAAAGTTTTCTTTGTAGTGTTCAGAGCAAGGGCTGTCTTGATATATACCGGATACAGGCCAAGATACTAGAGACAAGCAAGTTACTTGCCTTCAAGGACTACATCTATGCTGTTAAAATGACCAGGCCAGTGGTTGGACTTGATGATCTTGAAGGACTTTTCTAACCAGAATGATTCTATGGGCTCCAGCACTTGCATGCCATTGGCCATTCTGGGTGTTACCTTAGTCCCAGGCCTCATGTCCTCAGTAGGATGTTTGAATCACATCACCAAGTTTTGAGGGGCAAGAGAGTTTGCTGCACACACACACTATGCCTTAGCTTCAGGGCCAGCAAAGAAGCTTTGGCACAACCTATTTCTTAGTGAAAAGACTTGACTGCATAAAGGGAGTCCTAAATAGCAAAACGAGAGGTAGTCATAGTGTTACCATTGGTGAAATACAGGCAAAAATAGTACTCCTCTTCAGTATCAATATTAGTAGCAGAAAAGCTCTGCAGTGTCCTGGTTATTTCTTCCTCCACAGCAAGAATGCATGCTGGCAAGAGAGCTCATAGCACAGGTATTCCCGTACCATGAAAAATACACCAGTACTGATGTTTACACCGCTTCAAAAGTGCCAGGAGTCAGAAACTGCTGCTGCTGATAGTGGTGCCCACTGCCACTGCTAACTGTGGTACCTTTCAGAACAACCCCTTCTCTCAGAGATGGTGGAAATGACCAATTGAAGTGTTCATTTGTTAAACCGCAATAGCACTGTCAAATTAGCCTGGCTTAATGCTAAAAATAATTCCATTCATTACTACAGAGCCAAAACAAGCATTATGCCTTTTGATAGTAAAATTCTGCATGCAGACCAGTCTTACAAGTCCAAGAGAAAAAACAGGGGAACAGGTAGGTGGCTCAGAGTATTCAGCTGATACAAACAGAGCAAGTCCGACAAGGATGTTGGCTCTGAAGACGCTTCAGAGAGTGAGCATATGCATCTGCTGAACACCCCTGAGGTTCATCAAAGAAGTGTCTTGAACTCTAGCTTCTCTGGCTGCTGCTCTGGTAGTATCAAAGACTGTTCATTCCTGACAAAACCAAGAGGTACCAACTAGTGAATTGCCTTCTAATCTATAGAGAAAAAAATACACTGTTACATTTTTTATTTTGTGGATGGAGGCCAAGCTGAGTCCATTCCAAGCATCAGGGCCAAAATATCATCTACAATTAAAGCATTGCTGACAACATTGTTGAGGCTGCATGAGATGGAGCAGATTACAAGTCACTCTGCAGCTTGGAGGTGTGCTGGCTCTGTGATGGTAGCAGTAATAAAAATGTGTTTATGCCAGTAAAATTAAGGAAATATGACTCAAAGTACACAGAATAAGAATTCACTTTTCTAAACATAACCACAATTTGAAGTGCCAAGACATGGTGGCCTACAGAGCCTCACCGCTGGACAGCTGCTGCAGAAATCTATCAGGGCATGGTTGAAATTAGTGATAGAAGAAAGCAACAGTCACAAGCCTACACAACTGCTACTTCGCAGAAGCAAAAGTTCTTTTCTATCACTGATACGTTCAGGAAGACATTAGATATAGTAAACTTATGCCATTTGATGCAATGCCATTGTATCTGGGTAATTAAGAAGGTGGGTAGGTGAGTGCAGGCACTGCAGAGGCCCTGACATATTCTCACAACAGGAAATACAGAGTTGAGTGGAAAATAAAAAAATAAATAAATACAACTGGAACGGAGAGCATAGCCTTCACCATCTGGGAACTTACTCCCCTTGTCTGGGAATGATCTCTAAGCCCACATTAAAAGATCAATGAACTGCAAAAGATGTCTCAGTCTGCCTGGGAATGTGAAGAATGAGTGGAATCTGGTTTTGCTTTGATTTCAATTTACCCTGCCCACATTACAATTTTGTAATGTACTGTCAACCTAAAAATATTTATTCTGTTGCCAGTGTCCTATCAGTACAGAAAGGGAAGCAGTGATGTTTTGATTGTGATGTTTAAGTAGCAAAAGGATATGAAATAAAGTGGAAGTGCAGTGGAAGTGGGAGGGGGGGATAGCTGGGGAAGAGTCATTCCCTAAATAACCCAGTAAGCCAATACTTTAATACTCATTGTGAAGTGTGATCACGCTGCTAATGAAGCAATAAATCCTCCTTGCATTGGTGCTTGAGGGAAAGGGGTCAGAAGGTGGAGAGAGCTCCCTTTCCTTGCTCATTACAAGCAGCAATGCAGAATGCTTTAATAAAGCTCAGTAATGTCCTAGAAGGAATAATCATCTAATGCTTCTCTTCACAAACCCATGCCAAAAAATGGCATGGCTCCTCGGCTCCTCTGGCTTTCCTCTTAGGATCCCTCTCCTACGGTCAGCACCAAGCCCAGCCCTGCTCTTTCTGTCTTCATCCACTTTGGGACTTCGATATTTGACTTCCAGACCTGCACTAGCCAATTTAAGACTAATTAATGTCTAACCCCTCCCCACATACATATACTAAAATGTTCTTATTTAAAATCATAAAGGAGAGAAACGTTCACTTTCCCAAAATTGAAACTGGCAATGAAAAATGAGCAAAGCCTCTCTAATTAACACTAATCTGTCTGCCTTGTGCACGCACTAGCGAGGGAGCTACAGTACGCTGCAGATCAGAAGATAAAAGCACACTCAGGAGTTCGACTGCTTTAGAAGCACAACATCTGTTAGCCATGTTATTCTGCAGCTACCCAACAAGCAGAGCACTCTTCATAACACTTAATAGCTTATGCATTATGTATGCAGCCATTGATACAGAGGCGGTTGGGTTCAGGGTTTCATTCTGCACAAGTCCCAAATTAGAAAACTACGGGCAAATCTGAGGAGTGTCTCTCTCTCCCCTCTCCTTCCTCACGTGGTAAGTGAGAGCTCAGGGCCAAATTCTACTGCCAATTACACTAATACAGCTCCACTCAAAATCAGTCCAGTGTAACAGAGAACGGTATCTGACTGACTTCATCCTTAATTCACTCAGTGTGTGGAATTGGAATAAAATTTCAAGAAATCTCATTAGAAGAGAACATTTTAAGTCATCTACTATTGTAATATCCTTGATTGATTTATCCACTACATTATCATTACAAATTAACAAAGGAAGGGCATGCATTAATGGGGTTTATTGGTTTTTCAATTACTGTTTTCCTATTATTCTTTCTATTATTCAATTCATCAGCTTCTCCATATAATTTGCCTATAACTGATACATTATAGTGCTTCAGAATTTAGGAAGTATATACAACACATATAAATGCTATTAACTCCTCCCGTCCTACTTATAACTGAGTCAAAACATTCTGTGTGTCAACAGTATATAAAAGGGAGGGAGAATAAAACTGAGACCAAGGAGTTAATAAATTCTTGATTATTTATATTTTCTTAAACTTCTCTGCCACAGCGGAGCCAAAACACAGTGTGACCATGCTGCATTCTGTTCCTTAGACCCTATAGCCCAGGCTGCACTGTTCAGGTAACACAAGGGACTTCCGACCAGCTTCCAATGATTTTCATATTCATTTTAAAGCCAAAGGGACCATTTTTTTCTTCTAATACAACTACTTGCATGACACAAGCCCACAGGATTTCGCTCAGGGAATCCTTTACAAAGCTAACAGTTTCTGGAACAGTTGCAGGTTTTTTTTAAGCATCTAACCTTCATTTCGGGATTTCCAGCTATTTGTTCCAATACATAGCCTCACTGATAAAAATATACATCCTGTCAGGATTTCACACTATAATGCATGGCCTTTGTAGGTATCTAGCTTAGGAAGGATTCAACAGATCAAAGTGAAGGACTTGAGTTCCCTGCCTAGTCAATGAAAAGGGGCAGTCAGTCAGCTCCAGTGTATTGAGTCAAAGCATCTAAGCAAGATGCCTGAAAGATCTAAAAGCAGACAAGGAGAATAAATACCCACCATAACTTCTGTTCTGGACCGCTCAAGATCCTCCTCCTACTGATAGCCGTTCCTTCCAACTGTTGTCTTTGGCAATATATTTATTTGCTAGGCTGAATAGGCAGCTACTTTATAGCCATACATGCAACTCTCTAGTAGTTAAAACACATGGATTTTGCAATGTGGTAGCAAAATAGATTTTCCAGAACTCAGACCATTCATAGAGGTCTTTCCTCTCTTCACTTTTTGCTGCTATCTTCGTTTCAGTGCCAACACACACTGCACCTCAACACAGGGTTTAGGCAACAGAATCGTAAGTGCCACTGAATTGAATTTGTGCTACATACTCATTTAAGTGCTTTTGAAAAATCACACCCGTGAACTCTTGATAGGACTGCAGCCTTATCCTGGCCACAAAATCCCTGTGCAGCATCAATGTATTAATTCCTATTTGCAAGGTGCTTTGAAGAGGTTCATGCTATTGCATTGCATCCTGCAGATTTTCACTGGTGCTAACATGGTACAATTCTGTTTCCTCCCTCTCCCCAGCCTGAACCAGTCTATTGAGAGCTACAAGAAAGACCAGAAAATGTGTTTTTCCCATACATTCAAGAAGCCAAATTTTGATGTCCCAGCATGAATTATTCCACACCGCACAAAAATGCTAATTATGCCTTTATTCTATAACCTGACAGATGTTTCTGATGCACAGTTCATTCATTTCATACTGTACAAAAGCTAAAGTTTTAAACTTTTTGTATTATGACAACATTAGCATTATTCATGAAGACAGCCATCAAAAGTCTACTTGAAGCACCATCCCATTCCTCAGAGGAAGGAATATCAAAAGACATAGGTGAAGATAGTCCTCCCTTGTGCATTAGGTAGACACACCATATCCACACATGCACACAAGGAGTCCACAGGCCCCCATTCCTTCTCCCCAAACACCTTCACTTGTTTTTCTACTAGGAACATCTTCTGTTGCACATAAATGACAGTCCTGGTGGCTTACACTTATTTTACATAACCAGACCACACAATCTTATGTTGTTCATACAGTGAGGCAGTTCAAGCAGAAAGAGTGACTTCTTTTGCAACTGCAACCCCATAGGGAAAAAGGTGAATCCAAAAATTTTTGTGCCTGATCATCCTATTCCTCCATCCCACAGAAGTTTGTCTCCATGCCCTCCTGTCCTAACAGTGGCCACTGTCCACCTTGGGAGCAACCTGCTCTGCAGTCTCTGTGCATCCCCCAGTACAGCACTGGTTTTGATCAATAGCCATATCGCCTCTCTGTTGCTGTCGCACTCACCAGGGTGGACAGACAAAGACAAACTCATTTTTGCACATGGATTGCTTTACTCCCCTGCCTCTCCAATGGGAACGGCACGTATACCCCAAGGAATGGCCCATCCTGGCCCATCCTCATCCTGTCCCTATCCCCTGGGAGAAGCTCGATGCCCAGGGCTGGGGCTCCCCTCCTCTGGTGCCTCCTGGCTGCTCTGCTCCTAACCCAGACAGGTGGGACAGGCCTTGGCTGCCAAGTCCTGCCCTGTCACCCTGAGGAGCCTCCACTGCTCCTGGACCCCAGCCCTCGCTCTTCACCAATGCTTCCCCCAAGCAAGCCACCATTGCTTCCATCATCTATTTCCCTGCAGAGTCACTGCAAACTCGTCTCCGTCCCTGTTCTTTTGTCCTATCTTCTGTACATCTACATAATTTCCCTCTGTATTCTTGACTCCTCTGACATCACTATTTGCTCTCCTCTTCTGTTCCCCCCAAAAAACACATTAATACTTCAACCTATTCAGGCTCCTACCCTTGTCACCACACGAGCATCTGAGAAAACACACGTCCTTTTCTCTTTGCTCTCTGGAGTAACTGTCAGGAAGAGAAAGATTTCTTAAAAAATACAGATTCAGCAACTACACACTGTTATTTGTAAGGAAGGTTGTCTCTAGAGTAGTGTTTATACATATAAAGACAATAATAAGGCTGAAGGCTGCAAAACTGTGTAGCAAAGGTAGAAATCTTAAAGTCTGTCTTTACAGCTCTCCAGAGTTTTAATATACAGCACAAAAGAGCCTGTTTTACATGTATGTAAGTGCTCTGAAAACAATTTATTTGCCTGTTCATCACAAATTACTCTACAACAATCTCAAGAAATGCATCAGTAAGAGGATAAACAGAATCAAATATTCACTAAATAGACGCACAGAAATGAACACCTCTAATGAAGGATTGACCTATTTTTTTCTATTTGCAAATTTTTGAAATTGTATTTATTAACAGCATATAGAAGAGTTATTATCTGTTACTATAAAGCTGAAGATCCAGGGGATGTGGGCTACTACTTGTCAAAGAAAAGCTAAGTAGTCATCCGATGATTGCGTTATGTACCTACATAGTATATCAGTAGACACTCACAGAGGATAAGGATTTCTAAAAGCAGAATTTAATTGACAGAATGGTCTATGTAAAATTCATTGCTGTAGAGCAAAGACAGAGTTAGGTAAGTGAAACCTGGAAGCGTAGGACAGATAACTGAGCTACAAGTTTATCAAGAATCGTGATGCAACTAAGGATGCAATCAAAAAACAGGAAGACATGAGGACTTCCCTATCAGGATCTACAAATCCTAAACCTGATATGCTTCCTTCTGCCAGGTTGAATCCAAACACCAGATTTATTCGCAGGATCCCTGTTCATGGGAAGAAATACACACTTTGAAGAAGCAGTCCAAAAATCTGTACTCTGATCATATATCTAGAGCAACACTAAGAAGGATGCAATACTGAAGCAGTCCTGCCAGTGAACGCACAAAAACTGGGAGAGCCAGAGACAGGCTCCCCTGCTGAGCTGGATGGATGGCAGGGGAAAAAGAAAGGGCACCTTTCCCCTCACACAAGCTCAACTACTGTGTGCTTCAGGATTTGTAACACGGGAGAACAAGAAAAGCAGGGATGAATTTTCAAATGCCAGTTACACAGGAACCTTTTTTACAATAACCTTGGGGTTATTGACATCAGTTTTCCTACAGGAAAAAAAAAAAAAAGAATTTTGAAAGTGTCCCTGATCAATATACACTTGTATAGAAAATAGCTCTCTTTCTTTCTCTGGTGAGTTAAAAATACAACAGCCATATCTGGTTCCTGATGCACTAGATATAAGGAATAAATTTTTTACAAGGGTGGTAAAACTCTGGAACAGGTTGTCCAGAGAGGTGGTAGAAGCCTCATCTCTGGAAGCATTCATGGTCATGTCGGACAAGCAAAATGTCCCTGCTCATTGAAGGCTGGGGATGGACTAGATGACCTTTAAAGGTCCCTTCCAACCCAAAACATTCTATGACTTCTGTATTTGGATGTCTGCGAGGTACTTTCTTCAGAGTCC